>PVKC010003087.1:0-17446 GCA_004027635.1 Crocidura indochinensis | reverse complement strand
TGGGATTTAGTGTAATCTCTGTGTAAAAGTTTGTGTGCTTGTTGGTCTGTTTTGTCTTAAAGTAGACCTTTCAGTTTTTCTTTGAAGGCTGGTTTTGGGTTTGTAAAGTTTCTGAGCTGTTGTTTATCAGTGAAGCTATGTATATGTCCTTCAAACCTGAAAGTGAGTCTGGCTGGGTGAAGTATTTTAAGTTAAGCTTTCATTTTATTAAGTTTTATCACTATATCCCACCACTGCCTTCTGGCCTTGAGGGTTTGTTTTGACAGGTCTGCTGTAACTCTTTTTTTTTTTTTTTTTTTTTTTTTTTTTTTTGGTTTTTGGGTCACACCGGGCAGTGCTCAGGGGTTACTCCTGGCTCCATGCTCAGAAATTGCTCCTGGCAGGCACGGGGGACCATATGGGGCACCGGGATTCGAACTGATGACCTTTTGCATGAAAGGCAAACGCCTTACCTCCATGCTATCTCTCAGGCCCCAAGCTGTAACTCTTAAGAATGCTTCTTTGAATGTAAAATCTTTTTGATGGTGCTGCTTTTAGTATTCTATTCATATTTGTGGATTCATCATTGTGACTCTGATGTGTTTTGGGTTGCTTTTCTTTGGGCCTCTTTTAGCTGGTACTCTGGGCATGCAGGATTTAGTTGCATACAGTCTTCTGCTCTGGGAGTTTCTCCGCAACAATGTCCTTGATTGTTGATTCTTACTGGGAATTTTCTTCCTAGAGCTCTGGGACTCAAATTATTCCTGTTTTTTTCTGTTAAGTTTATCAAAGACTTCTATTTTTGTTTTTGTTTTTTTTTTTTTCTTTTTCTTTTTCTTCTTTTTCTTGAAACATTATTGATCTATTGGTTTTTGGGTCACACCCAGTGGCACCCTGGGATTGCTCCTGACCCTACACTCAGAAATCGCCCCTTGCAGAATGGGAGACCATATGAGATGCAGGGAATCAAGTCATGTTTCTCTCCAGGCCAGCTGCATACAAGGCAAATGTCCTACTACTGTGCCATTTCTCCAGCCCCAGGCTTCTATTTTTATTTGTTCACATTTTTTTTTTTTGGTTTTTGGGTCACATTTTTTGAGGATTTTTTTTCCCATTGTCTCTTCGTTTGGTCCTTTTTTCAATCTCTTCTGTTGTATAGTTGTTATGTTTCTCATCTTCCAACACACTGATTCTATCCTCAGCTACTATTACTCTGTTGGAGATGCTTTCCAGTGAGGTTTTCATTTTGTCTACCAACTTTTTCCATCCTATTATTTCAAATTGGACTTTCTTATTTTTATCTTCATATCGTTTTGATTCTTTTTTTCTCAGTTTTGGGGCCACACCCGGTGATACTCAGGGGTTACTCTGGGCTATGCGCTCAGAAATCGCTCCTGGCTTGGGGGACCATATGGGATGCTGGGGGATCGAACCACTGTCTATCGTAAGCAAGCGCAGGCAAGGCATATGCCTTACCACTTGCACCCCCTTTTGTTTCTTTTTTTTTTTTTTTGGTTTTTGGGCCACACCCGGTGACGCTCAGGGGTTACTCCTGGCTATTCGCTCAGAAGTCGCTCCTGGCAGGCACGGGGGACCATATGGGGAACCAGGGGATCGAACCGCAGTCTGTCCTAGGTTAGCGCAGGCACCTTATCTCCAGCGCCACCGCCCAGCCCCCTACCTTTTGATTCTTAATCAAAAGGCTACTCCTTTTGATTCTTATTTGTTGATTGTTCAGCTTGATCCATGCTTTCTATGATTTCTATGAGGATCATCCAGATTTCGTCTCTAAACTCCTTATCTGAGAGGCTAAATAGTTGGTTGGCACTTTTGGGTCATCTTTCTCTGTGCTTTGTGTTGGCCTGAATTTTTTCCCATTGTCATGCTTGTAGTATGATGTTTCTATGTGTTGTTCTGGGTTCATTGGTAAGAAGATGTGTGTGGGCACATCTTTTTAAATGTTTACCATTTGCCAAAGCACATGCCAGAAATATAGCTCTGCCCTTTGGTGAAGACAGCCTGCCCCTGGTTTTGTGCCCTCAGGAGATCTTTGCCTTGCCCTAGGAGCTCTTCTGGGTGGGTTATGAATCTGTGATCAAAAATCACTCTTGGCAGTGCTCTGGGACTATATGTGTTGCTGTTTTTGGCTGCATGTAAGGGAGGAACCTTTATCTCAGGCCTTATCACTGTTTTGTTTTCTTATTTATCTACTTACTTATATATATAGTTTACAGTGATATGCAGCTATGCTACTTATGGCTTTGCACTCAAGAATTACTACTATTTGTGGTCAAAGTATCATATGGCATGCCAGGAATCAATTGGCAAATGTCCTGCCTCTGCATTTCGCTCCAGCCCCATATATTATTATTTTAGATGAGCAAACAGGTTCATAGATCTTTTTCCCAAGGATTACAGCAGGTAATCTAGTTAGAAATTTAATTCCTTGCCACTCCAAGGATATGTGGGCCCAGTAAGCATCTGTTCAACAAAAGTTCAAAAGAGCAACTCAATCTGAGTCTTTGCATATTTTGTTTGCAGAGTTGAGCACCCAGGCGATCTTGCTATAGGTCAGAATCTCTGTCTTTCCTTTTTGTGAAGAGGAGTATAAGCTAATTTAGGAATGTCCTTTCCCCAGCACAGAGATAATTTGGGTTAAGATAGTTGAGACCATTTTCCCAAAGGAAACCTCTGAATGGCTATGGAGTGAAATTCTCTTTTATCTGGCAGTTTTGTAATACAAGTAAAGGAAAGCTTGCATATACCAGATGTAGATTTTCAATCGTTGCCTCAAAAGAAAAATGAACATTCTTTCAGGCAGAGAAGGGGAGTTGGGGGTGAAATAGAACATACTGAAACTGGAAGGAGGTCATTAATTATGTTTCTCAATCATTAGAAAGAGCCCTGTCTCTTGTCAATGAAGTGGTTTGGTTTTTAGACATGACTCAAAACTAATGAAACGCTGGATTTGTCAACTGTAAGTGAAGTTTCAAAAATATTATTATTTATAAGAGTCAGCTGTTTGGTTTGAGATCCCAAGAGGATAAAAGTACTTTCCAGATTATGCTATAACTGCAGAAACTAGATCTCTGTACTAAACTATAGATCAGGGGTTTCAAACTCAACTTACCTGGGGGCCACAGGAGGCAAAGTCAGGGTGAGGCAGGGCTGCATAAGGGATTTCACAAAAAAAAGTCCTCAAACGTCATTATTAACAGTTTTAATTATTTCTTCTGAACATGAATAGAACATTGAGTGAAGATCATGAACAGTTCTTCTGGTTTATGGGCCACACCCGGTGATGCTCAGGGGTTACTCCTGGCTATGCGCTCAGAAGTCGCTCCTGGCTTGGGGGACCATATGGGAACCGGGGGATTGAACCAAGTCTGTCCTAGGCTAGCACAGGCAAGGCAGGCACCTTACCTCCAGCGCCACCGCCCGGCCCCATGAACAGTTCTTCTGAACATAGCATCTTTTGCCTATTCCTTGCTGCCAGAGACTTGACAGTGCTTCTCACAAATCTTAACCACATTTGGCTTTAGTGAAGAAGCAGTTGAGACCCTCAGTATGGCTTGAAGATGATCTCATTAAGTCTAAACCTGTACTTTGACTTATTGAAGTTCAATGTGGAGAATAACTTTTCACAAAAATATGTGTTCCCAAAAAGGCACATGGTGCGCTTGAACATTCAAGAAAGCTCAGGGAAGCTGGGGGGCAATTTTCTCAAAAATTGCCCATGCATGTCTGCTTTTCCACTAATCTCCCTGAACTTGGCTTTGAGATCAGAGTTGTATTGCAGGTCAATGAGCTCCATTTGAAGCACAGGAGAGGCATCTTGCACATCAAAGGAAAAGGGGTCTACAGAAATTTGGAAAGTGGCTCTGTGCTTTTTGAAATCTGCAAATCTGTGATAAAATTCCTTCTCTAGCTTAAAAATAGCATCAATATATTTCTCACCACTGAATGGTATGCCTGCATCCACAAGTTCCTTGCATGCTGGGAAATGGCAAAGGTTTGTCTGAGAGAGCTGGAATTTCCATAACACAAGTTTTGTGGAGAATGCTCTCACGTTGTCATAGGCAGCACTGATAAGCTACCCCGGGCCTTGTAACATCTTGTTTAGTACATTCATCTTATGTATGATGTCAAAAAGAAAAGCTAAGTCCATGAGCCATTTGTGATCACTCAACTCAGAAACAGCATTCCCATCCTTCTCCATGAAGGCTTTCACTTCTCTCAACTCAAAAAATCTTTTCAGGACATTTCCCTTGCTGAGCCAACGTACCTTGGTGAAATAGAGCACATCTCCATATTCTGACTCCATTTCCTCTAAAAAAGCATGGAACCTCCTGTGCTTTAAGCCCCTGGATCTGATTTGGTTGGTGCATTTCACAACAACAGACATCACATTGTCACACGGCAGGCATTTACTGCAAAGGGCCTGCTGATGGATAATGCAGTGAAGAGCAATGACCTTCTTTACACCCTCCTCTTCAAGTTTTTTTGAACAAGTGCCACCAGTTCATTTTTCCTCCCTGTCATCGATGGCGCTCCATCGGTTATTATTCCAACAAACCTCTTCCATGGCAAACCTGCATTCTCAATGGCATCACACAGATGCTAAAATATCTCATTAGTGGTGGTCTGGAATTATTGTGAGCAGCTCCTCTGTCAATTCAAAATTGTAATCAACACCACGGACATAAATTGTGAGCTGTGCAGTGTCTGTTATATCTGAGCCCTCGTCAAGAGCAACTGAGCATGCATCAAAACATTTGGCTTTCTCACACAGTTGATGATAAATGTCACTTGACATGTCAGAAATACACTCTGCCACAGTGTTGGCAGAAAGGCTGATTTTGCTAAACTGACCTTTCTTTTCCGGACAGATAACACTTGCAGCCTGTAACATGCATTTTTTAAACAAACTCTCCTTCTGTGAATGGCTTCCCTGCCTTAGCAGTCATCTCACTAACCATGTAACTAGCTTCGAATGATGCAGCATTCTCTTTGGTTGCTTTCTTGAAGAAATCTTGTTGCCTCATTAGACATGCTTTAAGACTGGCAACCCGCTTGGCTCTCTCATTTCCTTGATATTTTGCACATTCCTCAGCATGTTTAGTTGAATAATGGTGTTTCAAGTTATATTCCTTGTGCACTGCAACTTTCTCTGAGCAAATTAAGACATGTGGGGATGCTCCTGTGCTCAATAAAGAAATAGTGCATCTCCCCCTTTTCCTGAAATTGTCTGTGCTCGTCATCAATCTTTCTCTTCACTGCAGGCGTTGATGAAGTCATGATGAATGTATGACAAAATCTAATTCTGTAATAAACTTCTCTCCCTTTCTCCCTTAGGCCTCCAATAATGCAAGGGACAGCAGGCAGGAGCAGCGGAAATGACATCTGTGCCAGGCACAAAGTATTCACAATTATTTGCTTACTGAATATTCACAATAAAAAATTGCATTAGTAAGAAAAAAATCGCAAAAATTCACATTAAACGTTTGCATACCCCGAATGGAACTGCTCGGGGATGCGAATGTTTAATGCGATTTTTTTCTTACTAATGCGATTTTGATTGCGATTATTCGGTAAGCGAATAATTGCAAATACTGCGATATTTGTAGGCTGGCCGTGGGCCACAAAATGTACGGAGGGCCGCAGACGGCCTGCAGGCTGCGAGTTTGAGACTTCTGCTATAGATACTCTGTTCAGAACTCCCCCTGAACCCCAACACACTGCATGCATACAGTCCAACAAAGTCAAGCAAAGTAAACTTTCTTCCATCATCTTTCCTATCTTCCCTCCCTTTTCTCCTTTCCTTTGTTCCTTCCCGCCTTCCTTCCATCCTTTCCTCATTCATTCTCTCCTTTCTTTCATCCTTCCTTTCTTCTTCCTTCATTCTTTCCCTCCTTCATTCCTTCATTCTTCTGTCCTTATTCATTTCTTAATTCCTTTCTTCCTTCATTCCTTCATTTCCCTCCTTCCTTCCCTCATTCATTCTCTCCCTCCTTCCGTCCTTCCTTCCTTCCTTCTGCCTTTCTTAGAGACAGGCTGGATGTGGGGGATAGGAAGAAAATTGTAGAAATAGCTAGCAGGAAATAAACACTGGTGAAGAGATGGGTGTTGAAACAATGCATACTTGATTATCAAAACAACTTTTTAACTATTAAAAAAGCCTTGCTGTATGCATGGGAGGTAAAGTATACTTTCCTTAATTATTTTTGGCATCATTATAAAATTAATATACTGTCATTACAAGAAATAGTATGGTGGTCATATCTAACTTTGAGCACCTGCTATATGACAGTCTTGGTGTTGTGAAATTATTCCAGTTACTTATCAACAACGTGAGACAGATATAATCATTACTTCCAAGTTACACAAAAAGAAATTAAGATTAAAATGGAAATTGTATTTTATTTCATGCTATTCAACAAAAATTGAATAATTTACCCAGTAGTAGAATTGGGGAACAAAAGATTACACACATACACACATATATTTTTAAATTATATATACATATTTGCTTTTTGGGCCACACTCTGTGATGCTCAGAGGTTACTCCTGGCTATGTACTCAGAAATTGTTCCTGACTTGGGTGACCACGTGAGGTGCAAGAGGATCGAACTGCAGTTCATCCTAAGTTAGCTGTGTGCAAGGCAAATGCCCTACCACTTATGCCACTGCTCCAAACTTATATTTTTATAGTACTCATGCCCAATGGTGTTTAGGGGACCATGTGTTATACGGGACTAGATCTTGGGCTTGCTAGGGTTGTGCTCTACCTTTTAAGACATCTTCCTTGGATATAGAGCCTGTTTGGGACAATAACTATACTGCATCATTATAAAACAAGATGGATTGTGTAAAGCCAACCAAAGGAGTGTTGTCTTATTATAAATTAAAGAGTCCTAGAGCTGGGGCAGGGCGGTGGTGCTGAAGGTAAGGTGCCTGCCTTGCCTGCGCTAGCCTAGGATGGACCGCGGTTCGATCCCCCGGTTTCCCATACGGTCCCCCAAGCTAGGAGCTACTTCTGAGCACATAGCCAGGAGTAACCCCTGAGCATCACTGGGTGTGGCCCCAAAACAACAACAAAAAAAAACGTCCTAGAGCTGGTGTGGGGATGGTGAGGTTTTACTGGACTCAACCTGGCTCCTGCAACCCCTCTGATCTGGCGGGTCTGAAGGTTGCAGGGTGAGGGCGGAGAGATTCACAAAGCAGTCAGATGAAGTTTCAGGAGTCAGCCAGCTTTATTTCACAGTCCCTACCATCATGCACATCTCCTCACATGGCCTCTTAAAAGCCTTTTCCTAGCAGCTACTTCTCTACTCCTACTGGACTCTCTCCAGCTTCTGTCTCCCTCTCAACTGCTTTTTCTGGGCTTCCTAACTGGCATCTAGGCTGACCAACTCCCTCTGGTGATATTCCTGCTGCTGCTTCCCTGATGATACCGAGTTGCTGATGCTGAATCTGATGCTGTATCTCTGATAATGATGGCCTTCTTTCTCCTTCTCTCTCTAACTCTCCTTCTTATCCCCTCTTTCTCCCCCCTGCAGACTCTTCTACCCGCCCATTCCAGGTGTGGGCAGTTCTGAATTCAGGTGGGATAGATGAATTTGGGGAGGGAATACCCACATTCTCCACCTTTTTTGTATTACTACAGAAACATTATTGGTAAGTCTATAATAGGGATACAACAGAAATATATGTATAAAATTATTATGTAAGATATACAATACATAGCAATTAGGAAACATTCACTAGAATAGCTGAGAACTTTCAAAACTCTAAAATACATTTCCCCAGAATTGTGCAAACAAATATTAAAATTAAATACAGTACAAAAATTTCTGTTTGCAGTAAGGCATAAAACAAAACAATATGATACATAGAAATAAAACACACTTTAAGTAGTAAGAAAATGATCAATGCAAATAGTCAAAAGATTAGCCTAGAAAAAAGTTGATTTTTTTGGAGGTAGGCCAAGTGCAACTTACCTAGAGACAATTTTTTATTAGTATAAAACTAACTAAGACAGAATGACACCTCCTTCCAGCTATTCATTTTTTCTTCCTCTGGCAAGATCCATCAGAGCTGGCCACCAATTGGGAATTGCCAGTCAACTAATCATCCAACTGGTATGATATTTCACCTCTTTCTCAGTTTCCCAAATCAGAATCAATGAGTCCTCCAACAATTAAGCCACCAACTCCTATGTATTCTTCATATTCATTCATGAATTCAAAAGTCTTAGTGATAATCCAGTGTCATGAGCTCTAATAAGAAGTGGGGCTTAGTATAAAACAAGAAAGAGGTATCTTTTAGCTTCTTTGGAATCTGCCCCTACATTTTTCCAGGTCTCTCAAGGTTGTTGAATTCCCTTTGCTTGTTTCTCCATCTTCAGTTTCAGCTCTACAAATCCAGCCCAGACCTGGGGTTTAGAAAATAATGAATGGGTATGGAATGAATGAATGTTCTACTCTGATCCACTGATCTAACCTCCCTTGGAAGCTAGTCCCTGATACCTCTCTCTATTCTTAAGACCCTACAGTCACCTCTTGTTTCAAACCAGAACACAGGCCAGCTGACGTGTGCTGTAGTGGTGTCAGGGATGATTCTATACCATGAGAACCAGAGGGCAATTTAATTTTGTCTCCCATGGTATTTAGTCTTCAGATTTGCACTCGGGCATAGTCTGAGTACAGCCAGCAAGAACTGGGTCCGAGAAAAATAATATTTACCATACTCAGTGTCTCTTTGTAATTGGGTGGTGGAGGAAAAAAAAATCTTGCTCCGTCTCAGCTTGAAGGAGAAGCTTATAGAGTCTGCCTTTGGGACTGCAATTCATATCCCTGCAAGAAACCATTGACCCGTGCAAGATATGGTGAGCAGCTGAAGGATGCAAACCTGCAGCTTCCAACTGTTTAATCTCTAGGACACCATGGCTACAGGAGGTGGTTGCCATGGCAACTCATTAACCAGTCACAGGCATGGCTGACAGGGAGTGAATGAGAAAAGACATTACAGCAAAAAACAGGCGCATAAAAGGCGTTAAACACACACACACACACACACACACACACACACACACACACACAGAGGCACGCGCACAATCACACACAATACACAAACTAGGCGTTTCTAAGGCAGGCCAGTTAGGGCCGACACCTGGCTCCAGTGTGTAGGAGCTCTCAGGAGCTATTAAGTCACCCCAAGAGTCACATGTCATACTCTCCGACTGAAAAAGGACCCCACAAAAGGACCTCACAGTCTGAGGAAAAGCTGAAGAGGAAAGTGTGTGTACTGGGACTTATGTGAAGGAAGGGGATTCGGGCCTTCTCTCCTCCACTAGCCCCGCTGGGGTGTCCTGACCAAGGCAAAACTTCCAAGAATCGAGACTCCTCACCAAAAAGCCTTGATGCTGAGGGCAGAGGCAGTGCCAGGTCCAGGGTTTTCACTTAGGAAGGTGCTTGTGGTTCGGTACTCCCCCTTCATGATACTCTTTTCCATTTTAGGGTGCTGGACAATGGAGGGGGTGCGGATGAGAGCTTGTGGGTGTTCTGTGGGGATGATAGAGGTTTTACACTCCAGGCGCAGAGACACCATGCCCTCAGGGAGGGTTTGAGGGGACCAAGATGTGATGTAACTTTCCTCCCCTCCAGAAATCGTGCCGGCTGAGCCCACCAACCGGCTATAGTGTTGCCCATCTGGAGGGCTAGCTCTACCCCACACACGCCGGAAAAATCTGCAAGCCCAGTGCTGCGCTGCAGAGTTTGGTGGCCTGTTCCTGGGTTCTTGCACATTTGGACCGGAGATGCCGTCCAGATGGACAGGACGAAAGTATCGCTGCAGTGTACAGCAGCGCCTTTGTTCCCCATAATTATGGGGTTGGGGGGACGTGGTCGGCGATAGGAGGAGGAGAGTGCGGGCGCCAGTGAGCCGAGCTACGGAGCAAAGTGGGGCCACCGACGGAGCCCTTGCCCTGATCCTGGTGTGCACGGAGCCTTCACCCCAAGCCCAGAGGCCCCAAGCATGGGAGAGAGCAGATTAAGACGAAAGAAAGAAGGACAGAGAGGAAAGAAAGAAATAAGGAAAGGGAAGAGAGAGAGGGAGAGGGAGAGAGAGAGAGAGAGAGAGAGAGAGAGAGAGAGAGAGAGAGAGAGAGAGAGAGAGAGAGAGAGAGCCAAATTAGCGACTCCTAACTTAACTTCATCTTGAAACTTGGCATCAGTAGCCGAGATCCCCGGGCCACCCTGAGCCGTGACGCGACTTCCCTGAACCGGGCAAGAGCCCGGGAATTCTGCTTCAGGAGCACGAGATGCTGGGTTGGATTCCAGTACAAGGGATCTTTCGGGGTGTGTAGGGGAGGGTTCAGGGCTGGACCCCCTTTCTTCTCCCCTCGAGAGCCAGTCCAGCTGCTCCTGCCGCCCACCCCGACGGCTCAGCCCCGGCGCGAGGAAGCGGGAGTGAGCGCTGCGGGGCGCCGGCTGGGGTCTGAGTTGGGCGTTCCAGCTGCAGTTCCAGCTGTAGGTGTCTGGCTCGCGCTGCCTTCCTCTGGCTCCTGAGCTTCAGCACCTGTCCCCAGGACAGCGCCAGTCATGCCCGCACACCAGTACCTTCGAGTCTGGAAACAGACAAGCTGGAGCCCCCGGGCTCCCCGGGTAGACGCCCCAAACTTACTCACCAGCACAAGTCCTGATGCTCCTGCAGCTCCGCGTCCCCCGGGCTCTGTTCCGCTCCGTCCCTGCTTCCCGCTAGGGTCCCGCGATCTCAGGCACAGGCAGATTCGGGATGCCCGGAAGCCTCGAAGGCGGTGCCAGAGTTAGTTGGTGGCCCGTCCACTTTGGGGACGAACTCGGAGCAACAGGCGCTCCGCACAGGCCGCCTCGGAGTCCGGACTCGCTGACCGGCCGTGGGCGTCACCTGGAGTCTCTCCCGGGACGCGCCGCCAGCTGTGTTGTGTCATCCGTACGGGTTGAGGACGGCCTTGCGGGAGTTGGCAGCGTGAAGGTGGGAATCCGCGTCCCCTTACACTCAGGTGAAGTCTTGGCCCAGGAAAACATCCCAGGACTGTTGCACAATCATTCTCTCTGCAAGCGTGTTTTTTTC
Source organism: Crocidura indochinensis (assembly GCA_004027635.1). Lineage (NCBI taxonomy): Eukaryota > Metazoa > Chordata > Mammalia > Eulipotyphla > Soricidae > Crocidura > Crocidura indochinensis. Next base: position 6,355 of record PVKC010003087.1, on the reverse strand, counting down.
TGGGCTCACAACAGCACCCAGACTCTCCAAAGTAAGAGTTAAGACTCACCAATGAATTCAACTAGTCATTACCCTCTATTGCGCCAAAGGAACAAGGTAAGTTTGTTTAATATCAACTCCAAAGTCTTCTAAACTCATTTCCCCTAGAGAAGCCTCACGTCTAAGAACATCTATTACCAGTGAAGATATAAAACTCAGTTCCACCCTCTTGTGTTCTGCTGCAGCAGACGAGAGGGAACACAACCTTCTAGATTGGCCCCCAATTCTTAATGGTTGACACCCGTTGGGAAGAAACTATTAAGCATACCTCACAGCAACCTACAAACAGGCTTTTCCGTGTTCTTCATGGCATTTTCTTTGTAAAGGTAACAACGAGGGAGCAGATTCCCTTCAGGAAGCTTCTCTCTTTGAGCTCAGGAAACACTTGAAGATAATCACAAAAATATAAATCTCAAAAAAATTTACAAATCTCTGGGAAGAAACTTGGAATGACTCATGCAGTCTATTATCCACACTCTCATTTAAAAGAAAAAAAACGTCCTCTTTTAAAAAGCTGATTATTCTTTTGTTTTGTTTTGTTTTTTTGTTTTTGTTTTTGTTTTTGGGTCACACCCGGCAGTGCTCAGGGGTTACTCCTGGCTCCATGCTCAGAAATTGCTCCTGGCAGGCACGGGGGACCATATGGGGCACCGGGATTCGAACTGATGACCTTTTGCATGAAAGGCAAACGCCTTACCTCCATGCTATCTCCCGGGCCCCAAAAGCTGATTATTCTTAAAGTAGTCTGTATGGTGGTTCATTTACTAGGGGTTGTGATAACAGGGAAACAAAGATATGAAACTAATGAATAAAACAACAACGAACATTCGAATCCACGGGAATTAGAGGAACAGAGAGCTCTTATTCTATCATTTATTATTCTGAGAGAAACCTGGAGTGAAGAAACATAAAAAATCCCCATAATTTCAAAAGTGTCTTACCAAGACCCTTAGAACCCTTAATAAAAAAAAAAACCTCTAATTTATATCAGCCATCCTGTGCAACCTTTTTGTTTTCAAAGCTCTTTGTCAGAAAATCTTTATTTCCTCCTGATCCTCATAATTTATGGTACATGTTAAAGCTGTTTCCTCTTGGCTTGTCCTTGAGTAAGACTAGAAGCAGATGGTTAATTTTCTGTTGTCTAGAAACATTTCAGAGCTTAATAAAAATGTTTACAATTGATACTAGACAAAGTAGTTTATCATGACATCATTTTAGAGCATAATTTTAAAAAGCGAATGAATCTCTTTGGACTATTTTTGTGAAGCTCCATGGGGAAAACAAACCGTTATAAAATTAATCTATAAGAATCTTGGAGATAATTGCTCAAATGACTGGTTTGCATGCTGGAATGCTGGAATCCAAGTTCTATTCCTGGCATGACATGTCATCCTTCCTGTCTCTACCTTATCAGCACTGTCTGTATAGCTCTGATGACTATTGGCCCAAATTCCCAAACCATGGCCACCAAGTCACAAGCATTACTGGGAAATGACACCCCCAATTAATCCATGAAATAGAAAAGTTCACAAGTTTGATAAAATGAGACAGAGCATGCAGGCATATTAGTGGCCCTTGGGTAATGATGTCTGTGGCAATAGTTGTCACTCAATAACCTTAATGAAACACATGAACTGGATTTGGAGAAAAAGTAGAAAGACCCTAGATGGGAGATATTTATTAACTTGCTTGCAAAGAGCAGTCAGTAATAAGATCCTGGGCTGCCAGGAAAGAGGTCTTAGATGTGATCATTTCTCTGTGCTGGAGGGACCTAGGACCTGTTCTATTGCTCAAACTTTAGCTGAGGTTCAGCCAGGCGCATACAGCATCGAAGTATAGTAATGTTTGAGATTCAAGACTCAGGCAGAATTAGGCAATTTCCAGTCTGTAGCACCAAGTGATTCAGAAAAAAAAAGCAAGTATCAGAAAGGGGAGAACAGAAGAAGAGAACTGGAGAAATCACTACAGCCTCATTCTGATGCGGCAAGTGAGACTGGGAGGTGAGAGGGCCTGGTAGATCCTACATTGCTTCTGTCTCAGTCTGAACTTACGAAGAAAATCAGAAAAATGAGAATGAGTGGAATCTGGTGTCAGGAACTGAGGAATAATGGATTAAGGAAACTAGATAAAACCAGTTTACCCACTATAACTTCAGAGAGGAATGAGGATTTTTTAATCAAACCTACATGTTAAAATTCAGTTTGATTATTCACAGGTGTCAGGAACTGTGCATTGTATTGCAAATCAAAGTGTCTAAAAGGGAAAAAAAAGGAAGAGATAAAGAGAAAGAAAGAAAAATAAAGAGAGAAGAAAAGTATATGTCCAGAGACAGGAAAGGGAGAGGGCATAGGAGGGTGAGAGGGAAACTGGGGACTAGTGGTGGGAAATGTGAACTTATGAAGGTTACTGTATATTGTATGACTGTAATTCAATCATGATCAAATTTATCTGTGAAAAAATAACCCCAGAAATGTTTTATGAAAAATCTTGTAACCAGGGTGTTTAAATTAAAAACTAAGTCACTTCTATCCAGGGGAACATATGGTGCTCTGTGTGTAAAGACAATCTGATAAGGAGATTAGCTGGACTAGCAGATAATAAGCACAAAAGTAAAACAAATAAGCCCAGTTTTCAGTAAGGACAAGGTTGAGAGCCTGCTTTCACAGATAGTATAGAAGGTTGGCAAATAAAATAGGTTGTAGGAATGACTTAGAAAATAAAACATACAAAGCAAGGTAGATTCACTCAAAAAGGTAGAATACATCTATTTACCCCTCTGCTCTCAGCAAAAACTTGTCTAGGTTAAAGGCTGTGAGGTAGAGATGCTGGATTTTGGTGTTAATAAATTTTTAAATTGAATCATCATGATACACTGCTACAAAATTTTTCAAGATTGGGTTTCAGTCATACAATGTTCCCGTGCCTATTCCTTCACCAGTGCACATATCCTTCCACCAATATCTCTAGTTTCTCTCCCACCAATCATTATTGTCATCTTCTTCATTATCTTTTTCTTTTTTCTTCTTCCCTTTTCCCTTCTTTCTTCCCTTTCCCTTGTTTCTTCCTCCTCCTTTTCTTCTTTTTTCTTTTCTTTTTCTTCTTTCCTCCTCCTCCTCCCTTCTCCTCCTCCCTCTTCCTCCTCCCTCCTCCTCCTCCTTCTATTCTCCCTCCTCCTCTTCCTCCTCTCTTTTCATTTCATTTATTTACTAGTTTATTCAATACAAACCTGTTTGGTCTTGCTGCAAGCTCTGTGCTCAGGGATCACTACTGGAGGACTCACCTGTGTGAATCACCTGTCAGCTGTGTGCAAGGCAAGCACCTTATCCACTATACTATAACTCTGGCCCCAGGGAAGATGTTCTTTTGTGGAGGGGCATACCATGTGACATTTAGGGCTTATTTTTAGCTCTGTGATCAGGACTCATTCCTGACATGGTTCGGGGTTCATATTGGGGTGCTAGGGATCAAAGTGCCCTACCCACTGTATCATCTTTTGGCTCTGAAATGTTATCCTTAAGGTTCAATTGATTGCTTCCTTATCAGCAAGGAAGATGATGAATTGATTTCCCCTCACCTGCTTCTCAGTCAAAAGAATAACAGCAATATAAATGAAGAAGATTAGGAGCATTATACAGTTTTTCCAAATATTATTTGTCTGACCAGGTACTCTCTGCAGCCCTGTCAGCATGAGCACAGAATGTGGCATCCCTCTGCTAATGTGGATGCTCCAACTGCCTGTTCCATACCTTCTCTCTCATATTTGTTTATTGTGCTCCCCTACTGCTACAGTCCTGGACACAAGCACCACAGCTCCTCTTCTCACACCAAGGCTCCTGAGTGGCATTCTATGGACCCCACTTGTATTCCAATGCTATTTCCTGCTGCGCTACAGCAGATCAGAGTATACCTATACTGAGTGATGAACTTCTCAGCCAACATGGTAACAATTTGCACTGCAGGTTTGCCAGCTCCAAGATAATAAAAATGTTAGCTTTCGGGCAGGGGTTTCATGAACAGATATGCCTTTCCCTAGTTACTCTCCTTCAGTCTTGGGATGCCAACTAGTTTTTTACCCTATTATTAAAGTTTAATAATATTTATATAAACTATGTTCTATGTGAAATATTTCCTATTTAAATCATGGTGGAGTTTCTGTTTCTTATTTTTTTTTTTTGGTTTTGGGGTCACACCCGGCAGTGCTCAGGGGTTACTACTCCTGGCAAGTTTCTGTTTCTTAATTTAAATTAAATCAAGATATATGCTTTGAATGAGGGTCTCTCTTACTTTTATAGAGAAGATGTCAGAAACTTTTCCTTAAAGGGGCTAATATTTAGGATTTTAGCCATCTGGTATGTCTTATACCAGTATAGTTCAATACTCATGCTTAGAGAGAGAGAAAGAAAGAGGGAGGGAGGAAAGGAGGGAGAGAAGGAGAGAGGGAAGGAGAGAGGGAGAGAGATAAGTCTGAGTGGTGTGGGATGTAGGGGGGGAGAGAAGCTTTCAGCAAATTAAGAACAGAAAAAAGGAAGTTGACAAAAATTATCTTAGAAAATTTGACAGTTAATGTCAAGATGAATTTGAAAACTAAGGACAAGAAGAAGGTTGGGATGTTCAATTTTAATACATCTATTGCTCATTGTATAGAAAGTTCAAGACAATATGATATAGGAGGGGAAAATGGCATAAAGACAAGAAGATAGCTGTCATCTAAAGACATCATAGTTATGTAGAACACCCACATTTACAAAAATTCAGAGGGAACGAATTTAGTAAGATTGTAGAACATCCAGAGAAATATAATAGAAGATAAAACTCTAAAATTGTATCCTGCCAATATGCCAACCAGTAGATCACTATTATATACAGAACCAGTAAAGACCTCCTGAGTACAACTGGGTATGGTCCAATCCCTCTACTTTTTTCCTCCAAGAAAAATCCTTCAAAATATTTTGGGACATAAAGTTAATATGTAAAAGTAAGTTTAACTTTATGCTAGTAAAATATCAGTTCTTTTAAGATTCCTCCCACTCTGTGTCCCATATTGACCTTCATATTCTATGTAATCCCAATACAAATCCCAACATGTGTTCTTGGTTTGGATTATTGAATTATGACTCATTCCTGGTGCAGTAAAGGATATTTTGAGACAAATGGTGACTTTTGACTTTTAATGTAATGTAATATATATATATAGTTAAATCATAGTTTGCTATCAGTATTATTTACTAGTTTTGACAACTATACTATGGTTAAGAGAAACTTTTTATTTCTAGAAAATATTTATTAAAGTGTTAGATTTAAAGGAATATTGTAATTCTTTGAAATTCATATGGCTCAAAATAAATTAGCGTGTGAAGGAGAGAAATACACTGACAAAAGCAATGTGGCAGTTCTTGTACATATTTTTACAACTTTTCTTAAATATTTTCCAAGGAAGTAATAAACTCCAGAGTACCGTATTTGCCAGTGTATAAGACGACTGGGCGTATAAGACGACCCCTTAATTTTGCAGTTAAAACATAGGTTTAGGCCTATATTCGATGTATCAGACAGAACGTTCCTGTGCTTCAACTGTATGTACCACAGTGAGCCAATCACAACAAGCAAAGGTTCAAAGGGTATACTGTAATAGACTTTCTCTCTGACCAATCTGAGCAGGCTTTTTACAGTATAGATTCGGTTCCAGAACACTGTATAATTTGCATGCATAAAAAGCCTGCTTGGATTGACTGAGTTAGAAAGGTGGTCTGAGCAGCCTTGCAGTGATTGGTGCAGGATCGAGTTGGAAAATTCGGTTTGTGGCAATATTCAGACAATTTTCCTTTAGCGGCATATTGAAACATTTTTCGGGATATACTCGGCGTATAAGATGACCCCCGATTTTGGTTGACTTTTTCTGTTTCAAAAGTTGTCTTATACACCTGAAAATACAATATTTAAAAGTATACACCTGGAATTAGTTTTTCAAATTACATTAAAATGCAAACTATTTGGGAGGCCCTATAAAGGATTTGTTCATGTATAATTTCATAATATAAATTTAACTTATTTCCATTCACTGAAGAAATAGTTAATGATAAAATCCTGTCTCAGAGCACTTTAATAAGCTTCCTTAATATTTTTTAATTTTTAAATTGAATTACCATGAGATAAAGTTAAAGTTGTTCGTATTTGAGTTTCAGTGTCCTACACCTTACCCTGTGCACATTTTCCTCCACAATTGCCCCCTTCCCCTCACCTGTATGGCAGACATTTTTCTTTTTCCCCTCCCTTCCCCTCCCTTCCCTTCCCTTCCCCTTCCCCTCCCTTCTCTTCC
>PVKC010003086.1:0-31438 GCA_004027635.1 Crocidura indochinensis | reverse complement strand
CTAAAAAGCTCCTGGAAGCATTAGTTTCCAAAGGACAGACTAGATATTTAAATGTTTTGATAGAAAAGTGTATTTTACCTTGGGTAACCCTCTTCCAGGGCAGTATGGGGCAGTTTACCACTCACATCTCTCCAGGGTGCTATGAAGGGTGGAGTGGCAGGAATGGGAGCCTCTAGTGGCAGCATAATCTACTTCTAGCTAGCCTGGGGAAATATGGTCCCTGGACTGGTGAATGAGACAGAAAATAAGCAGTCGTGAAGGGATGAGCAGACAGCATGTTAATTCTCCCATCCATTAGAGGCCTTTTTATCATAAGTCAACCCATCTTTGCTATTCTTGCTCCCTGAAGACACATGTTCTCTCAGTTGTCAGTGACTTTGAGAATGGAACATTGTCGTGTAGAAGAGAAATAAATGCCAGGCACAAGGTAGAACTGTACCATGATTTCAGCTCATGACTTCTACCAGATAACTGATGAGAAACTCACTATCCCCACGTATTATTTTTCTTTTATTAATAAGAGACACTAACTGAATATCTGACTACATGAAAGGTCATCTTATTTCTGCCATTTTACAGATGAGAAAACTTAAGCTCAGAAAGGCTGATGACTTTTCTAAGGGCACCTAGCTAGACAAGAGGAAATTTATGTTCAAACTCTGACAGTTTAGAACTAACACATGTCACACCTGTAGGCTATACTTACACTTACCAATACACCAATAATTCACTTAACCAATGCATTTTTTGTTTTGTTTTGTTTTGTTTTTTGGGACACACCCAGTGGCACTCAGGTATTATTCCTGGCTCTCTGCTCAGAAATCGCTCTTGGCAGGCACGGGGGACCATATGGGATTCTGGGATTCAAACCTCCTTTGGTCCTGGGTCGGCTGCTTGCAAGGCAAAAGCTCTACTGCTGTGCAATCTCTCTGTCCCCGAATACATCTTTTTTTTTTAAACAGCTATGGTGGCATGGCTTTATTTGTTTTGTTTTTAGTTTTGTTTTTCCCCTTTTATGTTATGTTTTCATGTTTTTTCACTCTTATGTTAGTGAACACAACCTCATGTAATATTGAACTGTAAACCAAGTCATTGTAGTTTACCTAAGAACTAGAAGGGAGCAGTGCGCTCAGTGGAAAACATTGTTAGTGTTGATCTATCTCCAACTTCCATCTCTTGATCAAGTTTGTAGTTACGATGAGAAGGTATCATTTTCTCATTTGTTACCATAGTGGCAGAAAAATGGATATATTCCTGTAATTCAGCTAGAAGCATACTTTAATGGGAGCACTGTTGTTCAGGTGCCTATAGATGATGACATAATATTTTAAAATATTTGTATCTTGAATACAGTTTTATCTGATAAGAATATGACACCAAGAAATCAAAATATAAAGCTAATTTGCCTCTAGTTAATTATTAAGACCATTGTATATGTATGTATTTTTTCATATGATGTGTCTGTTTCACTGATGAGGAACATTTCCATTAATCTATCATATTTCTATTTTGCTTATTGTTTACAGTTGAGTTACCAAGCCCTAACTAGACTTTGTTAATCTTTGTTTAGTTTATTAATTAAATACATTCAAATATTTAGTCCATATTTAGCTTTTGTCTTCAACAAGCTAATATTTGGCAAGGTGGGTGGTCTGGTAGGCAGAACTAGATTTAGGATACTAGAACAAAGTGAAGAGGTGTCCTGTTTGAGCTTCTGATAAATGCTGCTAGAGGACCCAAGTGGAGAAGTGAAATCTGAATGATTAATTAACTGGAATTGTATTCCAGATTTTAGATTACATCACACAGTCAGCTCTCAACATCTGTCGCAGATTAGATCCAGAACCTATATCCATTTCCCAAGTCCCAATACATAATCTGATATTATTTGCATATTACCTTCACTAAATACTAAATACCAATTTAGTATTGCTCACAATACTAAATACAATATAAATGTGATGCAGATAGTTATTTTATGATTTACGCAGAGAATTACTATATGCAAGAAAAATCTATAACTATTCACACAACCATCATTATTTAGGCAGAATTCTGTAGGCAGAATTTGGGCAAGGAGGACCAATTCTGCTCTAACAGGAGTAAATAATTGAAGAGGAAAATGGTGCATCAGGGCAATCCTAAAATTTTCAAGCATTTTCAAGGTGAGAGAACAATAAATTTAGAGTTTTCTCAAACTTCGTTTCTTTAGCTCAATTTTTGTTCATCATCTGTAATAAATTATAGTATATTGCTTTGGCATTAGTTGTTTGAATAACACAAACATGACGATTTCTAAACAAAGCAGATGTATACATTTAATTGATTAACTTTAACTAGCACACAGATCATTTTATGTGGGGGTATTTTTCTCCAGAGACATAGGAATTAATTTAGGTCCATTATAAAATCTGAGACAGATATTCAAATCTTCATCTGGATTTCCTTAGTTTTAACATGACCACATGAATGTCCTTCACAGCGGAAAGGGAAGAGCACCTGTTTTCTGGAGTTAGGCCTGGATGAAGGAATGTTGGGCACAATGTTTGAATGTGATATTCGTTTCTTCTATTTCAAGCTAATATTGGTTACTTGCTGGAGAAAAATTGTTTATCCGTCTCTGCCAATATTGGGGGTACAACCAACCAATATTCCCTTTAATTTTCTTGGAATAGAAAGGGAAAAAACTTTATTTTTCTTTGTCCTGCAAGCAATTATCTAGTTTATTTTTTTGTAAAAAAAATAGCACCAGAAGCACAAGTTGTATCAGGCATGTCTTTATAATTTTAACTTAAAACAAAAACAAACTCAGAGAGAACTGAACTTTTAGTTATAAATAATGTAGTAAATGTAGCTGTGAAATTGTATGATGTTCTGCTGAAACTTAGGGTTAAATCAAGGTTAAATAATGTCTTAAATTTTTATAGCTTCAAATACATTGAGATGAATATTCAATAGCAGATAGGTTGTTGATCAAATTGAACTCACCTCATATGACTGAAACAAACCTCCCTCCCTTGAATTTTCATTTGAACTATTATTTGTTATCTTTGGAAACAAGGTGATTATAGTAGTCCCAATGCAGATTTAAAGTGGTTCTATATTTCACAAACATTCACATCTTGGGATATTTATTTTGAACTTCAAAACTTCTATTTCTACTTCTGACCCCATGCTTACATAAATCTTTCTGTTTATTCAGTTCCTGGAATGTGTTGGCTGATAACCATTTATCACTCTTGAGAGGGGCTCCCCAAATGGTGCTCAGGATGCCTACAGGTCTCACCTGTGATTCTCATCCAATGGAACAGGTTCAGTGTATATGCCTGAAAGTAGAGACATCAGCTTCTGTTCCTCCAGGTTTTGCCCAGGATAGCCAATGATGCTCATGGGCTTCCAGGGTTGCACTTGATGAGGTTGGCAGAATGAAGGGGGTGTGTCTTAACCCTTATGCTATTTCTCCTGCTCCAGGCTTGAGTCTTTTCATTCCAGAGTCCAAGCTGACTACTTCTTTGGTTTCTGATTATGGGAAAAAATTCTTCAAAATATCACAAAAGTTAAGGGGATTTCCAGGAATTTCACAATCTGAGTGGCACATTGGAGAGGCACAGATCCCATAGATTACCACATGGGAACAGCACTTTGGCCGTCTGGCAGCGATGGGTGGCAGGAGACTTGGACCTAGATATCCTTGAACATTTAGTCATAGGAATACAAGGGCAACATTTTATCTCTTTTTTCCCTTTTATTTAAACACTGTGGTTACAAAGTTGTTCAGGATTGAGTTTCAGTCTTACAGTATACACCACTCTTCACCCATGAATATTTCCTGCTACCAATGTCCCCAGTTTCCCTTCTACCCTCATGCTGCCTTCCTCTGGGCAGGCATTTTATTCTCTCTCTTCTCTCTCTCTTCCTTTTAGATAATGTGGTTTGCATTATTGTTAATGAAGGAGTACTGTATATATCACTTTATATCCATTCAATACCAACTTATTGTTCAGAGTTATCTTTTTCAACTATCATCATCACAGTGGGCTCTTCTCTACCCTAACTACACTGCTACACTATTTGTTGAAAGCTCCTACCATAGACTGGTCCTCCTGGCCCTCATCTCTACATAGATGCCATACTATCTCTCTTTTTTTCTTATATCTCATAAGTAAGTGAGATTATTCTGTCTGTCTCTCTCCTTCTGGTTCATTTTACTCCACATACTACTCTCCATATACATCCATAAGAAAATTTCATGACTTCATTTGTTTTTCTAAGCTGCATAGTATTTCATTATGTAGATGCACCACATTTTCTTTAACTACTCATCTATTCTTAAACCCCTGGGTTGTTTCCAGATTCTGTCTATTGTAAATGTGCTGCAATGAACATAGGAGTGAGTTCAGAGGGCATTTTTGTATTGTGCTTTTTTTTTTGTGTTCCTATGGTATATCCCTGATATTGCTAGATCATTTGGGAGTTCAATGTCTAGGTTTTTGAGGAATATCCATATTGTTTTCCAAAAACATTCCCACCAGCAGTGAATGAGAGTCCCTTTCTTCTCGAATCTGTACCAGCATTGGTTGTTCTTTTTTTTTGTTTGTTTTGTTTTGTTTTGTTTTTGGGTCACACCCGGCAGTAGTCAGGGGTTACTCCTGGCTCCATGCTCAGAAATTGCTCCTGGCAGGCACGGGGGACCATATGGGGCACCGGGATTCGAACCGATGACCTTTTGCATGAAAGGCAAATGTCTTACTTCCATGCTATCTCCCGGGCCCCAGCATTGGTTGTTCTTATACTTTTTGTGTCAGACTCTGTGTTGGGAGATGATACCTCATTGTTGTTTTTATTTGTATCACCCTGATTATTTGTGATGTGGAGCATTATTTCATGTACCTTTTGGACATTTGTATTTATTCTTTGAGGAAATGTCTATTCATTTCTTCTCCCCATTTTGGCTGGGGTTAGATTTTTTTTTTTTGCTAAATTCTACTTGTGAAGGGCAACCTTTTCTGATCCTTGCCATTCAGGACAGTATCAGTAAGGTAGTGGTGATGGGAACAAATCAGGACAAGTCACAGTATTGCTCAGAGCATAAGGTATCACCCAATCCTTTTATTAAAAATGTAATTAAAGAGTTATGATTTATAAAGTTATTGATAGATATTTCTGAGGCATACAATATTTCAACACCAACCCCACTACCAGTGTCATCTTCCATCAGAGTTTCTATGCTTCTTCCCAGTCTCCCCACCTCCATGCCCCCTTGCCACCTTGACAGGTACATTTCAGAAGTTGGTGATTGTAGTTTAGGTCTCATTATTTCAGTGCTTTGTTGAGTCTGTGCTTAAGAAATATAGTAATATCACTCTCACATCACTGGTATACCTGAGACACCTGGCCTCTGTTTCCCCATTATTTCTCTTTCTCCTCTTTTTGCTTCTTGCCTCAATTTCTTTCTTCAGTTCTTTTGGTAGCAGTGGCACACTCTTACAATGGATAGAACTTTAATGTTTTGCTCTAACAGTGATAACCATTCAAAAGCAAGTCAGCATCAGGTTAGATACTGGATGGAGTAGCTTATGGGCAGCATTTGGAAAAAAGGCTGAAATTCAGCTTAGTCTCTGTCCACGGTCCTTCAGCCAGATTCTTAAAAGCCTGAATCAAATTGCTCTGTTCAATTTGGCATTTTTCAGTGTCAGTGCCAGTATTAAAAGTTCCAATCCAAATATCTTTTATTTTGTTGCTTTAGACCAGTGGTCCTCAAACTACGGCCCACGGGCCACATATTGTATTTGTTCCCGTTTTTGTTTCTTCACATCAAAATAAGATGTATGCAGTGTGCATAGGAATTTGTTCATAATTTTTTTTTGGTCTTTTTGGGTCACTCCCGGCAGTGCTCAGGGGTCACTCCTGGCTCCATGCTCAGAAATTGCTCCTGGCAGGCATGGGGGACCATATGGGGCACCGGGATTCGAACCGATGACCTTTTGCATGAAAGGCAAACGCCTTACCTCCATGCTATCTCCCGGGTCCCCATAATTTTTGTTTTTACTATAGTCTGGCCCTCCAATGGTCTGAGGGACAGTGAACTGGACCCCTGTTAAAAAAGTTTAAGGACCCCTGCTTTAGACTGAACTCTAAATGCACCTGGGCCCTTTAGAGAATGGAGTCTTTTTTTATAGAAGGATCTCTTGTTCTTAAGTGTTAAAATATGCTCAGCTATTTATCCTTTTGCCCTTTTCCCTGAAACACCTGGAAAAATATTTATTTAAATATCAAACTCTCTGAATTTGGTTCCTAATTATTAGGAGTGTTGATTTTCTAATTATTTAATTCTTTAATTATTGTTTATTTATTTTAATTTTCCCCTTGATTTCCTGAATAGTTCAATTTTAACTTCCAATTTCTCTGAAACTAATACTTCTCTAATCATATTTTTAATTTCTAAGAGTTCTTTGCATTTTTCCCATATGGTTTTCCTTTTTTTTATAGTAGTCATCTTATTTGTTAAATAATAGTATTTTCTTTCAGAGATGGTTTTATCTTGATGATGGCATATTTTCTTTAAATTCCATTTTCTGATTTCTTTTATTTTCATCTTTGTCTTTTCATGGTAGAGGCTGCACCAGATTGTGGTTAATGCTAGCACTCTCCATTAGATGTAAGGACTATTAAAGGTTTCACTAGAATCCTTGAGTATGGGGTGGGGGGATTTTGTGAACTGTGTCGCTCTGCCCATCTGGCCGGGCAGTTCTTTTGGGAACTTTCCTGCACAATAATTTTTTTTGACTACTCAGATTTTCTAGAAAGAACCTTTCAATCTTTAGCCTAACAGGTACAGTATTGAGCAGAATATCAAGTGTCTGAACACTAAGTACATAAACTTTTCACCTCTTCCCTAGATGACGATTTCTTATATCAGTTCTTTCTGGTATCTGCTAGACAAGAGGCCCTCTGTTTGAATTTCTCTGAATAATAAACATTCCACCTTCTGCTTTGTCAGGAAGGGCAATCATTCCATTATTATCCAACCTCTTCTGTTTTCCACATGCTACACAAATCAAGTATTTATAATATACAAATTATTTAAGTTTTTGATGGGTGAGGGGAGAGGAATGTCAAGTTTTTCAGCTGTCATTAAAATCAGTTTTAAAACATTATCATCCATTACCCTGAAAAGAAACCACCATATTCAATAGTTGTCATTTTACTTTTTCCCTTAGTGTCTCCTGGCACTAATAGCTTTTACTCTTTCTGAATATTACTTTACCTACTTGAGACATTTTATATCATTGGAATCATGTAATATATGATCTTTTGTGACTGAAATTTTTTACTTAGTTTAATGTTTTTGGAGTATAATATAATATTATAGTATGTACCAGCTCTATTACTGATGTGCATTTTGTTTTCACTTTGCTACTATTATGAATAATGCTTTTACATTTATTCCTTTTATGTAAGTTTTTGTATGGACATATGTTTACACCTCTTGGGTATTTTTCTAGAGTGAAATTGCTGGAAAATATTGGTAATTATATGTCTAACCATTTGAGGCTCTTCCAAGCTCTTTTCCAAAGTGGAAAAAGTGCCTACATCATATCGATTTCCTACTAGCAGTATATGAAAGTTCTAATTTCTCAATATTCTCACCAGTACTGACCTGCCTTTTTGACAACTGCCTTTTAGATTTTGGGGAAGCATGCCCAGCAGTGTTTGGATGTCTATTGACATTTTGGTGCTTGAGGGAAAGACAGTATTATCAGAGGTCTTTGGGGTTCCATGCGATGCTGACAGGCAGACCCAGGGATCCAGCAGATCCAGCAAACAGAGCATATGCTCCAACCCATCTAACTCTTCCTGACCTCTACAACTGCTTCTTAAATATTTAGTCAACCAATCTTCCTCTAGCTTCATCTGTGTTGTCTTTCCAGAGAACCTGTGTTGCAAATTCATGAGCCTTTACAGGTTGCCCTTTCTTGTGGTAAATCATTGCCTCGTCACTTTCTTGGGTATGTGGGATCAGTGATCATTGTATGATGAAACTTGGACTCCACAGGCCTGGTCTGTGATACTCACAGGCTGTGAGATCATGGGTCAAATTATATAACTTTACTGAGCCTCAGTTTTCTCTTCTGTGAAACAGAGAAATTCAAGAATAGGAAGCATTTGATATTGAATACATGCTGAGTATTGTGGATATTTAAAAACAGAAAAATTTGGATTGGAGCAATTGTACGTTGGGTAGGGAGCTTGCCTTGAAGCGTCCAACCTGGGTTTGATCTTTGGTACCCGAGATGGTATGGTACTCCAGACCTGCCAAGAATGATCCATGAGTTTTTTTGGCCCCACCCAAAGGTGATCTAGGCTTATCCTAGTCTGTCCTCAGGGATCATTCCTGGCAATGCTTGGGAGAACCACATGGGATACCAGCATTCAAGTTTGGGACCGCTGTGTGCAACAAAAGTGCCTAATCTGTTGCACTCGCTCTCAGCCCTGACTGAAAATTTTTAATATGTATGACTCTTGACTCTCCAAGCCAAGTAAACTAAACTTCCCTTGAACTCATGGTTCTCTGAAATAACTCAAAGCCTGAATCAGCAGAAAAGTTCTGTTCAACCTTCTCTATCACAACAATCTCTGGCCAATGTGGCATTGTGCCAGTTATCAAGGAAAGTAAAATAAAAAATAAAAACCACATTTTGAAACAGGCAAAGCAAATGTGCAACTCAGGTATTAGAAGGGGGCTGCTAAAGCAGGGCTGTAGAAGCCAAGAAAGTACATATCTGTAGATAGAATTCTCAAATTAAACACATTTTGTTAGTTAGTATATTGAAGTTACTGCTTGTTTGAATATAAAGTGCTGTCTGAGTCAGGATCAAGTATGACTACCCCAGAATTTAGAGGCCTTAAATCTTAATCAAATCCTTGCTCGTGGAGGACTTGTGCAGCTTCACTTTTCAGAGACCGATTTTTGAAAAGTGGCAAGTTGCTAAGGAGACAGGATATTTTCTAGTGACAATACCCTTATTTGAGAGTTTCATCTTTGCTGGTATCATTTGCATGTGCTATTTTAGGATTAGTTGATGTCTCCACTGTTTAGAGATGGCTTAAAGTGTATATGGCACGGCACATGTCATCTAGGATATTATGTTCATCAAACCTGTCTTTAAATCTTTGTGGCCTCATCACAGTCTTGCTGTCTTAAACATTAGGCACATTTAATCTCCTAGACACTCTTCTGTCTGCAATACCTCACAAGGGTTGCCTATATCAGGGATGCTTAAGCTTTTTTCTATTTGCATTCCCTTTTTGTCCCAGAAATGCAATCTGGATGAGTGTTGCCAGAAACACTTTGACTTTATTGTGGAGTTGACCTTGAACTAATTTTTGGTTATCTTGTATTCAGAAACATTTTTATGTTGTCAATTTTTTGTGCCCCCCACATTCAGTTGTGTGACCCCACATGGGGTCACAGTCCCCAGGTTAAGGAAGCTGGGATATGGGGCCTGAGCAATAGTTTAGAGGGTAAGGTGTTTGCCTTGCACACTATCAACCCAGGTTCACTCTCTGTCAACACAGAAGTGATCCTTGAGTCCAGAGCCAGGAGTAAGACCTATGTACCATCAATTGTGACCCAACATCCTCCTTTCCCAAATAAAGAAGATAGGACCCTTACCAATGAGTTTTAAACCTGTTATTTTATATCAGAAGTCCATCAATTGAGATCTGTACTCTAAACTGAATGAGAAGGACTAGTGGATTTTTTAGGCCTGCTGACTAACACCAGTTCTTAGACTGGCAGTTGAATTTTTTTAAACATTGAAAATTTATTTTTATTCTTATTTTTAATAAATATTATTTTAAGCACATGATTACAAACATGTTTGTAGTTAGGTTTCAGTTATAAAAAAGAATATCTTCCTTCCACATTCCCACCACCAATGCACCCCATCTACCTCCTCCCACTCCCTGTCTGTATTTGAGACAGGCACTCTATTTCTCTCACTCACTGCCATTGCCATGATAAATGTCACTGTAGTTATTTAGACTCACCACTCTTTGTGTAAGCTTCATACCATGGGCTGATGCTTCCAGCCCTTATCTCTATTGTGTCTGGGTATTATTACAATAATGTCTTATTTTTCTTAAAAACAATAGATGAGTAAGACTGTTCTGTGTCTATCTCTCTCCCTCTAACTTATTTCACTCAGCATGATAGTTTCTATGTCCATATATGTCTAGGAAAATTTCATGATTTCATTTTACCTGACAGCTGCATAGTAGTCCATTGTGTATATGTACCACAACTTCTTTAGCCACTCATCTGTTGTTGGGTTTCTGGGTTGTTTCTAGAGTCTGGATTTTGTCACTATATCCCACCACTTCCTTCTGGTCTTGAGGGTTTCTTGTGACAGATCTGCTGTAAATCTTAAGGACACTCTTTTGAATGTAATTTCCCTTTTCTATCTTGCTACTTTTTTTTTTTGTGGTTTTTGGGTCACACCCGGCAGTGCTCAGGGGTTACTCCTGGCTCCATGCTCAGAAATTGCTCCTGGCAGGCACGGGGGACCATATGGGGCACGGGGATTCGAACCGATGACCTTTTGCATGAAAGGCAAACGCCTTACCTCCATGCTATCTCCCAGGCCCCTATCTTGCTACTTTCTATCCCTATCTATGGGATTCAGCATTGTGACTATGTCTTGGGGTGATTTCTGGGGGGTCTCTTTTAAATGGTACTCTTCGGGCATGCAGGGTTTGGTTGCATGCACTCTTTAGCTCTGGGAGTTTCTCTGCAATGATGTCCATGACTGTTTATTCTTCCTGGGGATTTTCTTCCTGGCTCTCTGGGTCTCCAATGATTCTTATGTTATTTCTGTTGAGTCTTTCAAAGACTTTGATTTTTGTCTATTCACATCCTTTGAGTATCTTTTCCATTGTCTGATCATTTCTTTTAAGGCTCTTTTTGATTCTCTTTTGTTGTATTGAGCTGTTATGCATATTATCTTCCAGCTCATTGGTTCTGTCCTCAACAACAGTAGCTGCTGTTACTCTGTTGGAGAGTCCTCCAGTGAGGTTTTCATTTAACCTACCATGTTTTTCAGTCCTGCTATTTCAGTTTGGAGGTTTTTGGTTTCTATTTTCATATCCTCTTGATTCTTTTTTTTTTTTTTTGGTTTTTTTTTTTTGGGGGGGGGTCACACCCGGCGGTACTCAGGGGTTACTCCTGGCTCCATGCTCAGAAATTGCTCCTGGCAGGTACGGGGGACCATATGGGGCACCGGGATTTGAATCGATGACCTTTTGCATGAAAGGCAAACGCCTTACCTCCATGCTATCTCCCGGGCCCCATCCTCTTGATTCTTATTTGTGTTCTGTTCAGCTCAATCTATGCTTTCTTTGAATTCTCTGAATATTCTCCATATTTTTCTCTAAACTCCTTATCTTTGAGGCTAAATAGGTTATTGGCAAATTTTTGGGTCATCAGAGCTGCCCTCTTCATTCTCTATGCATGATGTTGGCCTGTGTTGTTCCTCTATTGTCACATCTGTAGTGTGATGTTTTATGCATTTTGTTATGGGGCTCATTGACTAGGAGATGTGCATAGTTGTGGAGTGAAACAGATCCTCATAACCTCCCCCAAAAAGTCCTCAAAATAAGTTGGCTCCAAAAGCCTTGGCCATAGGTTCAGGAGTAGCAGCTTGAGAGGCAGTCAGCTTGCTGTTGAATTTTGACATAAATTTGACATAAATTTTGACATAAACCTGATCATGACCCTCTTTATTCGTAGACTGAGCTGGTTGCTTGTTTTATTGCATAGTAAGGAAATTTGACACTAGACTCTGTGGTATACCAATATTTAAAAGAATTATATGGGGCCGGTGAGGTGGCGCTAGAGGTAAGGTGTCTGCCTTGCAAGTGCTAGCCAAGGAAGGACCACGGTTTGATTCCCCTGGCGTCCCATATGGTCCCCCCAAAGCCAGGGGCAATTTCTGAGTGCTTAGCCAGGAGTAACCCTGAGCATCAAATGCATATGGCCGAAAAAACAAACAAAGAAACAAAAAAGAATTATATATTAAGCATTACCTACCCTAACTTTACTCAGATTTTAAAACTTTAAAAAATGATTCTACAGTCAATTTTTTAAAATATTGAGTAAAACAAAGTGAAACAGGTTTTGTTTTCCTTTCTTCTCTCAGCCTTACTCAGATTTTATAATAGTTTATAACATTATGAACTTCCAGGAATGGGATATATTATGCAGTGTTTTCCAAATTCTTCTTCCCTCCAAAGAAATAATTATTAAAAAAGACTGATTGAGGTAGAGAGAGAGCTCAAAAGGCTGAAGTCTCATGCCTGCCATGCAGGAGGCGCTGAGCTCAGTTCCCTGCATTGAATAGTTCTAAGCACCCATGGTGGCTCTGGTGACCCCAGTAAAACTGAGCCCAAATAGCACTGCACCACTGGGCTCTAGTTTTGATCCATTTGGCCTAAATAACTGGGCCAAGAATTGCTGGGAGTAACCTATAGGCTCCTGCGGATTGCTTGGGAGGATGTCCCCACCTCAAACAATACCGAAATTCTTTTGGGATATAAGGATTAAAATGAGAAGCTGTTCTAGTAGGGGGTCTTTTTTCTCCTAAACTTCAGCATTCTAATTTGGAGACAGAGTTGAATTGCTTTAATAACAAAAATATGAGACAGTTGATGTTCCCAGGGAATTTCAGGAAGGAGAGAGGAATTAGTTAGACTAAATGTTGCATGGAAAAAAGATCAGAGGAAAGAAAGCACAAACAAACAAACAAACTAATAGTAGGCCTGCTGTTAAGAAAAAGCTTGAGGAAGGGGACTAGAAAGTCTAAGGGGGGAAATTTTGAGCTGTTTTCTGTCAGATGTGCTCATTTGTTTCCAGTGTGAAATTTCAATGATACCTTTTTGACTTTCAAAGTTTGTGTGGGAGCAGATTCTTTTGCAGAGGTGACCCATGATGGGAGGGTCTAAACTTGGCAGAGAAACTGATGTCTGGGTGGCTTTGTTATTGTTACTTTCATTCACAGCTGCTGTTATATCAACACCACTAGGCTGAAGTAGATATTTATTTGGCAAGGGGAGGGTAGGAGTTTGTTGTTGTTGTCCTTTTCTTTTCTTCTTTTTTTCCTTTTTTTTAGGGTTTTTTTTTTCTGTTGTTTTGTTTTGTTTTGGGGCCACACCCGGCGGTGCTCAAGGGTTACTCCTGGCTGTCTACTCCGAAATAGCTCCTGGCAGGCATGGGGGACCTTATGGGACACCGGGATTCGAACCAACCACCTGTGGTCCTGGATCAGCTGCTTGCAAGGCAAACACCGCTGTGCTATCTCTCCAGGCCCTTTTTCCCCCTAATTTTGAGAGGGGGCTATTCCCAGTGATGTTCAGGGATTCTGCACTCAGGATATGGGATGCTGAAATTGAACCTGGGTTGGCTAAGTGCAAGGCAAGCATCCTACCTGCTATACTATAGCTCCAGCCATAGATATTTGTTGAATGAATGAATGAATATTTAAACAGATGCACAGATAAGGGTTTTTCTTTAACCAGAATTAAACCTTGTCTCTCAGACATTCCAAAGCACTCCCTAACAAACTAAGGTTCACTGATACGTATTATAAATTGTATGCACCTCGGATACATTTCAGAAATCAGCTCTAGTTGTTGAAAATTGATCACAATCCCCCAAATCTCCTGCCTGTATATACTTCTCTTTCATAAAAGCCTATCAACTTTTTAAAATTAAATCACCATGAGTGACTGAATTAAAAGTTTGCTGATAGTTGAGTTTTGATCATACAATGTTACAACACCCATCTCTGCACCAGTGTTCATTTCCCACCACCAGTTTCTTCAGCTGCCCTCCCATTGTACCACTCTACCCCACCCCATCCTGCCCCTATGGCAGATATATTCTCTCTCTCTCTTTCTCTCTCTCTCTCTCTCCATCCCCCTCCTTCCCTCTTTCCTTTTATACTTTATACTTTACCATAGTTGGCAATACGATTATTGAAGAAGTATTATGTATATCACTTTACTGCCTTTTGATTCCCAATTCTTGTCCAGAGTGATAATTTCCAACTATTATTGCTATAGTTTTCTTTTCTCTATTTTTTTGTCGGGGGAGGCACATCCGGTGACACTCAGGGATTACTTCTGGCTATGCAATCAGAAATTGCTTCAGGCTAGGGGGACCATGCGGAACGTGGGGTATCGAACCAGGTCTGTCCTGGATCTGCTGCATGTGAGGCAAATGCCCTACTGCTGTGCTATCACTCTGGTTCCTCTTTTCTCTATCTTAACTGCACTTCCCCACCCAACATTTCTATTGTCTTTGGGTATTATTCTCATACTATGGGTTTTATTTTTGTTGTTGTCATTTTTTTTGTTTGTTTGTGTTTTTGGGTCACACCCGGCAGCGCCTAGGGGTTACTCCTGCTCCATGCTCAGAAACTGCTCCTGGCAGGCACGGGGGACCATATGGGGCACCGGGATTCGAACCGATGACCTTTTGCATGAAAGGCAAATGCCTTACCTCCATGCTATCTCCCGGGCCCCTGTTGTTGTCATTTTAAGGCATGATATCTCACCCATTTCTGAAACTATTGTTGGGCAGTTTGTAGTAAAGCCAAATAAAATAGTTTGTCTTTTTTTTTCTTTTGGTGAGGGGGACCCATACATGGCAGTGCTCACAGCTCACTCCTGTTTCTGTGCTCAGGGAAAACTCCTGGTAGTGTGCAGGGATCCATATGTGGTGCTGGAGATTTGATCTAGGATTTGTCATATGCAAATAAGCAATATAACTTCTGTACTATTTATCTGATCCTTCTCAAATCTTTTTTTTTTTTTTTTTTTTTTGGTTTTTGGGTCACACCCGGCAGTGCTCAGGGGTTACTCCTGGCTCCATGCTCAGAAATTGCTCCTGGCAGGCACGGGGGACCATATGGGGCACCGGGATTCTAACTGATGACCTTTTGCATGAAAGGTAAACGCCTTACCTCTATGCTATCTCCCGGGCCCCTTCTCAAATCTTTTAAACTGCTTGGAATAGAGAAACTTTGGGTTGATGCAGTAATGCTGACCACCTCAACAACTGGTCAGAGGTCCCTGGAAAAGTCTGATTTAGACATATTTATTTGCCATCTAAAATATTCCTTAGTTGCATCATATGTTGCTAAAATCATACCTGCAAGAACTGTGAAATGAGAAGTTCTTTAGCTACATGCTAAAGAATTGCATCATGCTTCTTGTAGGAAACAGTAGTTGATTCCTATTCTGACCCCACATTTCTGACCCTTTCAGGGTTAACATGTGTTTTTTTTTTCTTTCTCCTGTAGACGACTTCGCAGAGGAGGAGGAGGTGCAATCCTTCGGTTATAAGAGGTTTGGTGAGTTCTAACAAAACTCTTTCCCTTTTTCATGCCCCATCTGGGAACCAACAACAAGACTATTGTTGGACCTTTGATAAACATGAACATTTGTGGTTCTGAGTTTCAATGGTGGTAAACATTGAGTTTTAGTAAAACAGATGGGTGATTTCTTACCCTGTGGATGGAATTAGAATAGAACCATGTCAAAAAATGGGGAAGTAATAGAGTTTTGTGAGGTTTTCTGAATTTAGTCTAGGTGGCTAATTGGCAAATATGGTGGAGAAGGAAAATGAAGACCTAAAGTACCTGGGATTTCTGGAATATTTTTGATTGATATTCAGAAAACAACTTTATTTTTCTGTAGACCTTTTGCTTACAATGGTGAATTACTGAGAAGATTTTCTCAGGATCCATGGAGACACAAGCTCTCCATGGCAGGGTAAATGATGGTCCTAAAGATGTTTATGTCCTCATCTTCCAAACCTGGATGTTATTTTTTTAATGCTGATTTTCAGATTTATTTTTAATATAATTTTTATTTTAATCATAGTGGCTTACATATCATTGACAATAATATTTTAGGTACATATTAACATAAAATCAGGGAATTCCCATCACTGAATTGTCCTCCCTCCACCTCCATTCTAGTTCTACTTCCCATATCCTCTTCCCTCAACCCCAGGGCTGCTAGAGTAAGTGGTCCCCTCTGTGCCTAGCTTACTACTTAGTGGTCTTACACCTGTTTGGTCTTGGTACCTCCCTTATTCCCCACCCCCAATTGGGAGGCGGGACTAGATAGTTCAAGTTATGTGGTTTTGTTTGAAGAAGAGAAAAGTAATAACCTGGAGAAAAAAAAAGGAATGGAAATGGGCGGAGTCCTTCTAGAGGCTTTCATCCTTGGTTTGAGAGACGAAGGGGGAAAAGAAGGTGAAACACCACAACAGTACATAAAAAACTGTCAAATAAAATATCCAGTGAGCATTCCAAAAAAAGGGGGGGGGGCTAAGCACCATATAAAAGCCATGGTATTGAGATTAAAAATAAATGTGGCAGAGCACATAAGAAAAGAAAAGAAGAAAATAAATAAATATAAATGGAGATATCCACTTCAATAGCTAAACCACAACAATGAAATCAACAAAAAATAGAGAAGTAAATAATAATAATAATAAATAGTTTTGTGCTTTTTTTCCCTCCTGCAGATGCACAGTAAATATTGGGGTCATTTGAAAGGAATTTCCTTTGCCTAAGAGATACAGAGTTTCTCCACCCTTGAAGTATATTGTCATGGGATTAACTATAGACTCCTTTCAGTTTCATTTATTCTCCCCTTGGTGCTTTTGTGTTGTATGGAAGACTTCTGCTCCGTCCTGGGTGATAAAATCAGACCTCTGTATCTAGAGGTCTCGGTATCTGGATGTTACTTTTTAAAGTAAAATGTGTTTGTGAATCTCATTAACATAAAGAGAGATTGAGATTAGTTTCAGTTTCAGTTTTCAGTTTCAGGTTGTTCAAATGGGCTCTAAGGACAATCATGGGTGTCCTTATAAAATGGAGGGAGAGGGAAGTTTTGACTACTAAGAGGAGACAGTGTTGTGATAATGGAAGCCAAAGAGGGAGGAATGGACTCTGGAGGTGGAGGAAGGCCAGAGGCCAAGGATTACTGGTGACCACTAAGTTGCAAATGGCAAATAAATGGGTTTCCACTCACAGCATCCTAAGGGATATACAGCCTTGCCAATATTTCCACTGACTGAGGTTCATATCAGACTCTGTAAAATAGGGAAAAAAGACATTTTTTGTTGTTTTAAGCTATCCTGTTTATGGCGATCTGTTATAGCAGACACAAGAAATTAATACATGTGCCTCTGCCATCTCCCTTGCAGCATGGGCATTCTTCTCTTTTGGATTGTGCTTCTTATATACTGTACTTTTAACATTGAACTGCCAGTTGAACATTCCAACTTTCCAAAGATAATTCAAGGGAAAGAAGACAAAGAAGAGAGAGAAAGGGAATGAAAACGAGAATAAGTTTATTTCCTGTTGCTTAAGAAAAAAATTCCTGGCTGGACTTTGATTAAAGTTAACAACCCTCAGCTGCTCTGGCTCCCTCATTGCTTTAGCATTTTTCCTTCTGGATACACACTCTTCTGCATTACTTTCTTGGGGCTCAAATAGGGCTTTGAAATGGAATACAATAGCACCATGTCCACAACTCTTCCATTGATATGTGGGAAGAATGGCTGGTTTTCTGTACTTACTTCCCACCTATATACTTTTGTTCTTTCATCTTCACAATGATATGTTTCTGGATTGTTTACTGAGTAGTACTTATTTCCCATGAAGATGATCAAAAATTACAAAAGAAAGGAAAATAAAATTAACTATGACAGGTAGAAATGAAGAAGAAAATCTAACTTGTGATTAATATAAAATAAATGTTGAGATGCCTCCATATTGTGGAAATCACTAGATTTAAAAGTTATATCTGAAAACCAGTGTACAACTCTACTTTGGAAAACAATAGAAATGTGGATAACCAAGAGAAGAGTTTTATTTTTAAAATATGACCTTGAAAGAATTTGATCATGTAACTAGCTAGATGAATGGGAATTTTGTGAAAAATACACAAATGTAGTAAGTTGCCACAGAGATAAAATATATGATGGTTAAATTATGTGTGGAAATCGCAAACTGATGGCAGAGGAGGCATGATAAATTTCAAATGCTGGCAAAGTATAAACAGGCATGAAGAGCATGATACTGACTCGTACAGATAAACAGAGGATGAAATTAATGAGGAATCTCAGAATAGACTATCAAAGAGTTATTTTGATGTTGAAAATTTTGTATCCAAATTCCAAAAAAGTGATAGATTTCTAGCATAGTGTAGAATTTTGGCAATGGAAAATGACTTAAATAAGCCTTCGATTTTATAGACAGAAAAGGGGTGGCCCAGACAGATTGTATTCTGGCGTAAGCAAACTAGCTAATGCTACAGTTGAAAGCTCAGTCTTCTAATGTCCAGTTTGTATAATCTGAGGGAAGAGCCTAGCAGTGAGTCTGATGTAAACTCCCAACATTTGATCTTAGAGGGACCCCCTGTAGCTCTGGTATCCCAAAGTAGGCTAGACAAGAATTTGACCCCACAAGGAATCCTTATCATTTTACAGCACTTTGGATCTGGATTTATAGATGGTAAATAGATTTTTGTTTCTATAAAGTGGTCAAAACTCTTCAGAACCCAGGAACTGGTTCCTTAGGTATGGTTATACTTGAGCCATTCAAGAAAGACAAAATGAGTTAAAGTGATAGTACCAGATAGATGCCTTCCTTGCATGTGACTGATCCAAGTTATATTCCTGGCATTCCATATAGTTTCCTTAGCCTTGCTATCAGTGATCCTGAGCACAGTGTTAGGAATAAGCACTTGACACATAACTTCAGAATTGCATGAATTTTTTTTTTGTTTTTTGTTCTTTTTTGGTTTTTGGGTCACACCTGGCAGTGCTCAGGGGTTGCTCCTGGCTCCATGCTCAGAAATTGCTCCTGGCAGGCACGGGGGACCATATGGGGCACCGGGATTCGAACCGATGACCTTTTGCATGAAAGGCAAACGCCTTACCTTCATGCTATCTCCCGGGCCCCGTGAATTTTTTAAAAGCAGTTAAACCTGTGTTGATCATGTTGAAACTGCCAGCCCAGTTGGTTGAGAGCCTCCTGTGGGAATCTCTGGGCCTCCTGAGAATTTCTCAGAAGCCCCTATTTCTAATAAATTAAAATGTAGAGGATTACTTGTTCTTCTGAAAATAGCCATGTCTATGTAAACTTTTGCCAGTAACCCACAAAAGAAAGATTTTCTTTGAGATACGTGGTGAGTTTCTGCTTTCTGTGAATTGAAGCAAGGATCAAAGAGCTTACTTATCTAGGAAGAGATGTCTTGGGGAAGCTGTTCATTGAAACACTCTGCTTCTGGTATCTTGTACCTTGGAGACCAGGTTTCCTGTCTCTCCTGCCCTAGGATTCTTTTCAGAGTCTTGTTTCATCTTTAGATTTAGAGAAGATGCCACTTTGAAGTCGTCTGTTTCCAAGAGGGCAGCCTACATTCTCCCCACACTTCTTCAGGATTGGCAGTGGTGAGAGTTTACCCCTTTCTCTGATAAGAATGCTAGGAATTCCCATCATTTCCTGTGGGGAATGGCTAAATAAGTCCAGCATGAGGTTTTTCTTTCAGTAGCACCTCTTCCAAAAATTTCTAAATGACCCTGGCCAGAAAGATAAGTTAAGGGCAGGGATTAAGATTCTGGCTTGGTAACCCTGTGGGATTTCTGTGAAATGTTCAAAATAATTTACATCATATAGTGTCGAGGGTCTCAAACTTATTTGACCTACTGCCCCTGATTTAAAAAAAAAATCATTCAGTGACCCTCTGGAAATTGACCTTAAAATAGCCAAACAGAAAGCTCTTTCCTAGTTGCACTTGAGGCTGCCATAGCTCATCTGGATCATTCCAGCACCCCCAGGGGGCGGTATCATTCACTTTGGGAAACACTGAATTGAAGGGTTTTATTTATATCATGTTGCAAATTCTAACAGAGTTGGTATTTTTAATTGTATATAATTTTTGGCATGGGCAGGAGTTTTTTTTTTATTTGTTTTTTGATAAATAGCAAAATCACTTTGTGGGGCTTCGCACAGCATGTCGCCCTCTGTTTCCAGTCAGGCAGGCAGGTTCTTGGGAAAGGAATTTGCCAGCCGTCATGAATTTTTATCATGCTCTCTTGCTAACAATATTTTGTCTAATTTCACTTCTTTTCTCATCAAAAACGTCTTAATTATTAGGCCAGATCATCAGTGGAAATTGTTCACCACCTTATTCCCATATGATTATGATTAGAATCTGGGGGTAGGGTACCCAAGCAGTGCTTGGAGTCTCAAGGCCCCACTCCTGATGATATAGTTGGCCTATCTGTGCAGGTCTGGTGGTTCAATGCTCTGACCCAGCATATCGCCCACAAGGCTCCAACAGTAGTACTTGGGTATGTTGGACATATGTGGTGTTGGGGATTGAATAAACCCTTTGAGTGAGATGCCTGGTCCTCATAATGATGATGAGTATTATTATTAGAAAGAAATTATTAGACATCCTGAGTATTATTATTAGAAAGAAATTATTAGACATCCTTTCTTGAATCTCTGCTATGTATTAAGTGGCTTCCCACTATTAATTTATTTAATTATTCAAGGAAGCCTTTGAGAAAAATAATTGCCTGCTGTTTCCAAGTGAGAAAACTAAAGTCCAAGGATGAGTGATGACTTGACTTCAGTCCCTGCTTTTTCTTTCCTCTGTGAGGCTGATGAACACATGGCTGTCCATTCTCAGACTATCCCAAGATTTTGATGAAAATATAAATGATTAGTGATGTGGATAAAATCCATAGAATTTTATAGCCTCATATTTTATCATTTCATAATATGCACAGATGAACACTTAAGCTCTGAATTTTTCAACCACTTAAAGTAGAATTCCTTCTCTCCTCCCCTTTCCTGGTTTTCATTCACTTATGAATCCTGGTAAGGGTGTGGGGAGGGAGAAGAGGAGAAATATTTTGTTTTTCCTACAGTTGGGTTAAAGCAGAATGTGTTTTGTTTTTATTTTTGGAAAAATTAAAGAAAATAAAATCTATGCAGCCATTTTTTTCTGTTTAAGACAGCATGAAGACATTAGGTTGTTTCCAATGTTTGGTTATGGGGGTAGGGTGGGAAAGAATTATTCCTTTTAGTGGCAACTCCAAGCAACTTAAAACAGATGAACTCTGAAGCTTTGCTTGGAAGATCTAGGTCATTCATTTGGAGGACTTTTTGAGAAAGGGAAAGATGTCCCAGGGCTGTGGATATGAAAGAGATACCATGGTCCTCAGCAACATCATGAGGGAAAAGTGTCTTTTTCTTATTTCCTATTGGTGTCTTGAATGCTCAGGGAAGTTAGGAACAAGAGGCTTTAGTTTTAGGAAGCCCTAGTTTATACACTGTTTTTGCATTTTACCAGTAAAGTCTCACTTTATTATTCTATGAAATGAGAATGGCAAGAAACTCTTCTTTTCAGGGTAGATATAACCTAAAATAATAGATCTGAGAAACTAGATGTTTGTAGGTCTGCACTAATCTATCATTAATGGGCTGACTTTAAACTACTGAATACCTGAGACCTTCTTGCTATCTTCTCTTCTCAGACCTTATTTGGTGAACACTGATTCTCTGACCTTATATTCTCTAATATTTTTCCACTTTTTCTCTGCTCTCCGTGAAAATTATTCTCATTCACTTCAATGTTTTCTGTCTGCCTGTGACTGTATCAGTGACCATGATTTCAAAAGTGTTTATTTTCTAAATGAATCACAATTATCTTTTTTTTGTTTTGTTTTTGGGTCACACCAGTAGTGCTAAGGGGTTACTCCTGGCCCTGCACTCAGAAATTACTCCTGGCAGGCACGGGGGACCTTATGGGATACCGAGAGTCAAACCACCATCAGTCCTAGGTCAGCTACATGCAAGGCAAACCTGTTGTGCTATCTCTCTGGCCCCATCTTTTAAGTTTTGATGACTACCAGAAAATAATACACTAACTTTATTGTTGTAAAATATACACAACATAAAATTAATTAAGTTTGGAGTCAGAGTGATAGATAGGAGGTAGAAGAACTCTTGCTTTGCCCTCAGCTTCTTCAGAACAGCTCTGGTTCACTTCCAGCACCTGCATATGGTGCCACCAGGGGTCACTCCTGAGCACAGAGATAGAAATAGCTCCTGATACCATCAGGTGTGGCCCCAAAAACTAGAAAAAAATTTTTTTAATTGCTTTGATTGCTTAGTTTCAAAATTCTAGAAATGTGTGGCATGCATACATTATTATGCAACACTCATAACTATCCTAAATGAAATACACAAAGATATTGATAATATTATTGACTAATATTATTCTAGGTTGTGTTTTGCTGACTTGATTCAAAATGGGAAGTTTGTACCTCTTGATCCCTAGCCCCTATTTTATCTACTCCTGAGTCCCTCACTCTCAGTCACATTGGTTCTATCTATAGTCTTTTGGATTTTTTTGTTCATTTCTTTTGTAGATTCCACATATTAGTATCATCATAAATTAACTTCATTTTCTGGTAACCCATTTTTTTAACATGCCAGTATCAATATTAAAATGAAACCATTTTATTAATTTTCATGACTGAGTAATATTCTATTGTGTGTGCGCACACACATGTGTGTGTATGTGTTTGTATATATAAAAACACCACATCTGAATCTATTCATCTATTGACAGAGGAAATAATACATTTTAAAGAAGATAGCACATACTGATGATAGCTAAGAGCAGCTTTCATGGAGAGGTGGTACAACATTATGGCTATGAGAATAAGTGCTAAAAATGGACTTTGGAGTTCTTTTTCAACTTTGTCTATTACACGTTAGATAGCTTGGACATCTTGGATAGCCTTTGAGTGCTTTATTTACCATTCTTGTATAAAAATCAGAGGTCCTGGTATAAAAGTCTGCAGCAGTGGTCCTCAAACTATGGTCCGCGGGCTACATATTGTATTTGTTCCCATTTTGTTTTCTTCACTTCAAAATTAGATAGATTCAGTGTGCATAGGAATTTGTTCATACTTTTTGTTTTTACAATAGTCCAGCCCTCCAACGGTCTGAGTGACAGTGAACTGACCCCCCTGTTTAAAAAGTTTGAGGACCACTGGTCTGCAGGAATGTTGTGACAACCAAATGACAAAAACTAGAATAGTATCTTAGAACAAACTGCTTAAGTGTATGCTTTATGGATCGTGATGTGAGTGGTCATAGGTGGCTGTGACAGTTCCATTTGGATGAGAGAAAATCTCACAGTTTAAGTACCTTCTTTGGGGGAGGAAGGGCACTTTCTCAGAAAGCCTCAGAAAGCTTGTCCTCAGGTATCATTATCATTAGCCAATGTTCACTTACAGGCCTTTTCCCAAATAATTATGGAAAAAGAGAACAGATTGGTTCTGGTTGGCTTAGACTAATTGTTTGAATTGAATTTATGGTGAGTAGTTCAGGACTTTCAACACTATTATAAACAAAAATACCATGACTTACATAAATTGTTGTTCACAAAAGAATTAAAGCCTTACTTTTATTTATTTTTTTCTTGTTTTTTGGGCCACACCCAGTGATGCTGAGGGGTTACTCCTGGCTATGCACTTAGAAATCGCTCCCAGCTTGGGGCATCATATGGGATGCCAAGATCGAACCCAGGTCCATCTTGGGCAGCCACATGCAAGGCAAAATGCCCTACTGCTGTGCTATCACTCCAAGCCACTTTTATTTATTTTCTATTTGAATATTTTCAAACATTTTATTTAGATACTGGGATTATAATATTGTTATTACTTTTCATAGATAAATCATTCCAGCACAGTGTGGTGCTATCATCACAGAGCCCACTTCCTTCTCCCAGTGACCCAAGTACCCTCCCCTACATTTTGAATTAATTTTGTCAAAGTTGTTGTCCCCCTTACTATGCTTTTTCTTACCTTACTTTTGGAATAGATCTCTCCCTCTCTCTGTATCTTTTTTTAAATTGTGGAGAGGTAGTGACACCTGTACACATAGGTGAGTAGAGTTAAAGTTCTGCAATTTCAAAAAATTGTAAATCAATGATGAATAAAATTTTTTCAAAAACATTTTACAGTATATAAGTTAAAAATTAATATGATGAAACTTTCTGTGATAGTGCATTTTAAGATTTATAAGAAATAGATAACTCCTACAAATGTAGAGTTTAATAGGAGTGAAGAGAGTTAAAAATATGAGGAGGCAGCACTGCCGGGTGTGACCCAAAAACCAAAAAAAAAAAAAAATATGAGGAGAATCTGAATAGGACTATCAAGTGTAAAAGTGTGTTTTAGCCTAAGTAAAGAAATATTGGCTTTATGTTAGAAAATATTATAGATGCTGCTTAAGTGCCTGCATTAATAAGTAATGGATTGTAATAAAAATCCCTTTGGATGTAAAAAAATTGATTGGAAATGTAGAAGTGCTAATTCATTGTTGCATAAATGTCATGAATGACTGAATGCCTAGTTAGTCTTGCCTTTTAAAGAAAGCCCTTTAATGCTCCTTTCAAGACTAGTTTCAGTGTTATGAAATCCTTTAGAATTCAGGGGTCTCAAACTCAATTTACCTGGGGGCCACAGGAGGCAAAGTAGGGTGATACTTGAGTGCAAAGTCAGTAGTAAGCCTTGAACTTTGGGGGGTATGACCCAAACAACTAAAACAAAACAAAACAAAAAAAGATTCCTCTGGGAAAGGGCCACAAAATGTTGTACGGAGGGCCGCAAACAGCCTGCGGGCCGCGAGTTTGAGACCCCTGCTAGATGTTGCCAAACACTGAAGTTCTGTGTCAATCTCTGAAATATGAGTGATAATATTACTTGATTGTCCTTGGTGTTGTGTCCAGGTCATTGAGTTTTTGTACTCTAGTCTCTCATTCTCTTCTGGTGTGTAGAGTCTCATTTGATAGTCTGCTGTGAATCTTTTGGACTTTCCTTTTATGTAAATTCCTTTTTAGACTTTACTGTTGTTAATATCCTATTTCTATCTTTGGATTTTGTCATTTTGAGTACAAGTTGGAGGTTTTGTAGTTGAGTTTATTTTCACTGGCACCCTTCAAGCCTCTTGATCTCAGTCCCTGTATTCTTGACTCTTGACTCTGGAAAATTCTTTTTATTTTTTGTGAGAAAATTTTTCTTTTACTTTTTTATGTTTTTTTAAATATTATCTTTATGTAAGCATCTTGATTACAAACATGATTATGTTTGTAATAAAACATAAACATAAAAAGAACACCCCTCCTTCACCAGTGCAATATTCCCATCACCACTGTCCCCAATCCCTCCTTGCTCCATCCCTGCCTCGAGAGAGGCATTCTACTTCTCTCACTCATAGACATTGTCATCAGAGTTGTCAGTGTAGTTATTTCTCTAACTGCACTCACCACTCTTTTTGGTAAGCTTCATATCATGAACCGGTCCTTCTAGCTCTCATCTCTATTGTCTCTGGGCATTATTACAATAATGTCCTTTATTTTCTTAAAACCCATAGATGAGTAAAACTATTCTATGTCTTTCTCCCTCTGACTTATTTCACTTAGCATAATAGATTCCATGTACATCCACGTATAGAAAAATTTCATGACTTCATCTCTCCTGATGGCTGCATAATATTCCATTGTGTATACGTACCACAGTTTCTTTAGATATCCATATGTTGAAGGGCATCTTGGTTATTTCCAGAGTCTGACCATTGTAAATAGTGCTGCGATTATTTAGTTGTATTTAGTTAAAGGGATTATTTAGTTGTATTTTTGTGTTGCTAGGGTATAGCCCTAGGAGTGGTATAGCTGGATCATATGAGTGCTCAATTTCTAGTTTTTTGAGGAATCTCCATATTGTTTTCCATAAAGGCTGGACTAGAAGGCATTTCTACCAGCAGTGAATGAGAAGTTTCGTTCTCTCCACATCCCCACCAGCACTGATTGTTCTTGCTCTTTGTGATGTGGGCCAATATCTGTAGCTTGAGATGGTACCTCATTATTGTTTTGATTTGCATCTACCTGATAATTAGTGATGTGGAGCATTTTTTTTTCATATGCCTTTTGGCAATTTATATTTCTTTTTTGAGGAAGTGTCTGTTCATTTCTTCTCCCCATTTTTTGATGGGGTTAGATGTTCATTTTTTTTCTTGCTGACTTCTCTCAGTACCTTTTATCTCTTCAATATTTTCCCCTTATATTATGGGTAGTGGGTGAATAATTTCTCCCATTCTGTGGGTATCTTTTGTATCCTAGGCACTAGGAAAAATCTTTTTTAATTTAAGAAAAATACACCACATAGTTGACATAACTTTTCATAATACATTTTTTCCAAGGGAAATCAAAGTTATTGAAAATGTAGAAAATAGAAAGAAAAACTAAAAAATAAAATGGAAGAGAAGAAAAAAGAAAGAAGAAAAAATTCAGTGACAAGTATATTTGTGAAAATTATTGTATCTTCAATAAAGTCATGAATACAGTAGCAAAAGGTTTAATAAGTCATTTTATTTTTAAAAGATAATAGATAAAATATACAATAAAATGGTGTGTGTCTGTATGTATGGCAGTTGTTTGCATAGGCACAGCAAAATATGGGGAAAATAAAAAGGAAGGTCTAAAAACAGGGAGAACTTACCCATGAAGTATCCTGGCATAAGACCAACTCCAGGCTCCAAGCATACTAAGTTGTCTAACTCCAAAGTCTTTCTCTGTGGTGAGTATGGGAAATTCTTATCTATGACTTCTGTAATTATTTTTTCTTCATCAAATTTGCCTTTCTGTTCATCAGGGAATCTGGTGGTTCTTATACTGTTCCTCTTGAACTGTGTAAGCTGTTCATTTCTTTCAAACAATTTTT
Source organism: Crocidura indochinensis (assembly GCA_004027635.1). Classification (NCBI taxonomy): domain Eukaryota; kingdom Metazoa; phylum Chordata; class Mammalia; order Eulipotyphla; family Soricidae; genus Crocidura; species Crocidura indochinensis. The sequence goes on along the minus strand of PVKC010003086.1, from coordinate 4,551 downwards.
TACCTTCTGCTGTTTTCTAGTGGTTTTCTCCATTTTATTTTGGAGTGCCTCGATCTTTTCCATAGCCACCTTTAATCTATTGTTCATAGCATCAATTGAGTTTTTATATCACCTACTATACTCTTTCTTTATGCTTATAGCTTTCCCATCTTAACTTTGCAATTTAGTTTTACCATTTCCTATTGTATTTCTTTCTACCTGTGCAATGGTTTCTTTGAGGTCATTAAACCTCCTCACAATGGTGTCATTAAAGTCATTCTCTGAGGATTTACAGAGCTGATTGGTTGAGGCTACTGTGTTCTTGTTTTTCACTCATTGAGCTTGGTGGACTTCTGTGTGTTCTCCCCCATTGAGTTTGCTGTGCTCCTGTTGTACTGAGGATGAATCTTTGTAGTTTGCAACCTTGAGACTCTTGAGGCTGATAGTTGGTTAAAAAAAAAAGCGGGGACTGGTAATTCCTCTTTTCCTTTGTTGCCTATCTTTAGCCAGTGATAGAAGTACAACTGTAAACAATATAAAGTTTGATGAGGAGCTTTTAAGAGTTGTGGAGGTGGTCTATTGAACTAGTAGAGGTTGTGGAGGCCCATGGGGCCTAGCTGGAAGGGAGGGAAATCCACCTTCCCCAGTTCTGAAAAGAAGTTGTTCAGCTGGGAGAGTGATATCTGGTAGGGTTTGGCAGTGAATAGAGGTTCAGGAGCTGTAGATCTGTGCCTGTTGAAATCTACAAGTTTGATTTTAGTTGATTTATAGTTTTTAGTAGTTGTTTTTGGACCACACCTGGTGATTCTCAGATGTTACTGCTAGCTCTAATACTAGTAGGAATCCTTCTTCACAGTGCTTGGGGGACCATAAGGAATGCCAGGGATTCAACTTTGGTTGTCACATACAAAGCTAATGCCCTACCTACTGCACTATCTCTCTGGCCCCTGGTTTGTAATTTTTTTTTTTACAAGTGGAGCAGTAAAATGTAGAACTCTGGTTGTTTTGATAGTTCATAAAAAATAGGAAACTTGGGGGTGGGGCGAAGAGATAGCACAGCGGTAGAGCATTTGCCTTGTATGTAGCTGTCCCAGGACAAGCCCAGGTTTGATCCATGGTATCCCATATGGTCCCCCAAGCCTTCCAGGAGCAATTTCTGAGCACAGAGCCAGATGTAACCTCTGGTTACCTGGCGCCACAGGTGTGACCCAAAAAGAAACTTAGAAGAGAAATTGTTAGAGAAGAGACTAATTGAACAAAGAAAAGTTATTCTTGCTTTCTGAAATTTGCTATTATTAATAGTGTTGAGCAGATTTTGAAGAAACAAATTTTTTTCCCTTCAGAAGAGGAACTAAAAAAAGAAAAAGGAAAAAAAGGAGAACGTTCCAATTCTCAGTGAATATAATTCTTGCCATAGGAAACATTGTGCAGTTGTTCTCCTGGTCTGAGTCATAACAAATAAACACTTTCTGTTTCTTCCAATATTTCGTTTTTATTCTTTAAAAAGGTTTCAAAAACGGATATTTTGTCCTGATTGAAGGAAGTTTCAGTTTGTATGCACTAGGGTAGGTTTTTTTTTTTTTAAATAGTATTGAATAGTCTCACAGAGCAATATTTTTCACATGCTGCAGAGGATGAGTTTATAATTGTCAGGATAACAGTACAATAGAGTCAAAAGTTAGCAAACTTTGGACCAAACTCTACACTAAGATTCTATTCCAAATGAATAAAATAAAGATGTCCTGCATTCTCTATTTGAAATAACCTTTCTAACTCTTTTTTTTCTGTTTTTTTTAAGCAGAAAAATGTTAAGTAAAATTATTTCTGACATTTAAAATTTTGTCTTTAATTTAATTTATAGTATTCAGAGCAATACAAGTGAAAAGTTATGATAATCCCCCCCTTTGTGGGTTTTATTTTGTATGTGCAAAAGGAAGATCCTCTTAATATCTCAATTCTTCACTGTGATTATTTGATAAGCAATGTCAAGATGTAGTAGTCATTCTCCAGCCTCATATTTTACATAGAAGTCTTACTGTTGGAAATAATTAAGGAAAATAGAAATATTTTTAAAATATTTATTATTTTTAGACACAGAAATATTTTTAGTTAAAATATCATGTATTGTGGGACCGGAGAGATAGCATGGAGGTAAGGTGTTTGCCTTCCATGCAGAAGGATGGTGGTTCGAATCCCGGCATCCCATATGGCCCTCCGAGCCTGCCAGGAGCGATTTCTGAGTGTAGAGCCAGAAGTAATCCCTGAGCGCTGCTGGGTATGATTCAAAAAAACCAAACCAAACCAAACCAAACAAACAAATAAAATATCATGTATTGTAACTAATTAATTGGACTTTATCTTGAGTATTAAAACTCATTTTTCAGCTGGAGTGATAGTACAGTGGAAAGGATGTTTTCCTTGCACATGACAATCCTTGTTCAGTTCCCAGCATCCCAAGAGTCATTCTACAGATGTAGAAGACCCCTGAGCATTGCCAGGTGTGGACCAAAAATCATCAACAACAACAACAAAAACCCACCTCAGTCTTTTTATAGAATGGGACTGTATGTAAAAAAAATAATGTGTGTTTTTGAAAAAAAATTGGGCACTGCCATTTACAAAATTTATTAGGATTTTGTACATAAACATTCTAGTACTACACTCTTCACCAGAACGTCTGCTTTCCTCAACCATTGTCCTAATGTCCTGTATCGCCTTTGTGGTAAGCTTCTAACCAACAACTAATTCTCAGTTTCTGTTACCTTGGAAAATTTGTTATTTCCCTACTATGTTTCTTTATATTCCACATATGAGAGAGATCATTTTGGCTATCCACCTTCTGATTAACTTCACTCAGCAAAAGAATAGCTCCCAATCTATCCACGTGTTGGCATATTGTATGATTTCATCTTATAGTCCATTAGTATTCCTTTTTATACTATAGTTTATCCAGTCATCTCTTGGATATGTGGGTTGCTTCCAGGTTTTGTACTGTAATAATGCAAGAGGGCACATCATTTTCCTGAGTAGAGTTTGGATAAATAGGGTATATATATTATGCATTATTTCTGACAAAAAGTCCATCATTGTTATCATATATTCAAAACATATCAACAAAAATGTTAAGGATTATTATCATACCCTGTTTGATATGAAGAACTTGACATCTCTCAAAAAGTACTAATAATTCTGACAAGCATTTACTGATTGCTCTCCATGTACCATGAACTGAGATTCAGAGAGAAAAAAGGGTCCATAAGTTTGATATTTTGTCAATCATCAATATCTATAACTCTTTAAATTTTCATTTTCTGAAAAAAAAACCAAGTTATAAAATCTTCATGAAAATAATCACTTCTTTCAAAAAATGTTCAAACTTAGCATAACTAATAATAAACCTCATCAATGATTCCCTCAAAAGTCATAAAATATATGTAGAGCAGAGAACTGCAATTTTGTTATAGAAGTTGTAAACTTGATTATCAGGGGCTTGCATACATAAGAAGAAGAGTGCAGAGCCAATGGGAGAAAAGGTGAGTGGAACATTAATGAAAATTTGGAGAAGAGATTCAAGCATGGAAAACTGGTCTTAAACTGTGCTTTTCTTGAGTAATGTGTGCACTTTATGAGATGTGCTGAAAAATTGAAGCAACCAAGATTCATGGGAAAAATGTCACTCCTAGTCAGTACGATGTGAAAATGATGAGACATTTATTAACCATCCATAATGTGTTGGGCATCATGCACAATAAAGAAGGGAAGACATGGCCTTTTGCTTTGGGGAATTTCAGATTTAATGAAAAGCAGACAGTTTTCCATCAGTGGGGCATTTGCATAAGAGAAAAATATTAGCCAGCCCTACAAATTGCTTCCCTCCCACCCACAGAATTTTTAAAGGCACAATATAGGGCACCACATGCTGAATGGAATGCAAGCCGCCTCCTCTGTCTCCAGGGTTGTAAATTCAGTATTGTCAAAATGTCAATAGTTTCCAGATAAGACCCCTTTGTACCAGCTACTCCTGCCTGTGCAAATGAAGAGGGCATATTTGGAATCCCTTGCCTTTGCCTCAAAGACAAGGCTCAGGATGAAGTGTGAGAATCTGTTTGATATAAGCTTGTGAAAGAAGGTTGGAAGGTAATTTTTGTTACCATATGCCATACAAACCAGTAACCACATCTGTTACTAACTGCTGACATATGAATCCACTCTGCTTACTAGCAGCAGCTATGATATTTAAACACAATTCAAAGAGTGTAATAAAATAATTTGGTTTGGGAGACTTCACTCTTTGTTCCTACTTTGATAGGCCAAAATGAACCTTTTATAAAACAGATGAATAAGGAAGTCATAGGGAAGTCAGTAACCTTGAACATGAACATTTATACTACTAAGTCTTCATCTTTTTTTGTTATGGAAAAAGGAATAAGACCATTTGTATTTCATGTGCATTGTAAGGATTAATTAATGTGACTGCATAGCCCAATGCTAAGGAAGAAGTCTACTATTGCTCATTATTCATCAGAATATTGAGAGAGAAAGAAGTAGATTTTTAAAAATTGAGAATTTCAT
>PVKC010003085.1:0-40401 GCA_004027635.1 Crocidura indochinensis | reverse complement strand
CTTCCTTCCTTCCTTCCTTCCTTCCTTCCTTCCTTCCTTCCTTCCTTCCTTCCTTCCTTCCTTCCTTCCTTCCTTCTTTCTTTCAGCTGTACTTCGCAGCGCTCAGGGCTTACAACTGACTCTGCGCTGAGAAATCATTTCTAGTAGGCTCAGGAGACCAGAAGAAACATGTATTTTATGATGGTGAATCTTGAAAAAAGTTGTGCATGTTGATTATTATTAAAATTTTCTGTAAAATTTACCAAGTGGAAACAACTAATTGTTCTCACTTCTTTCAGGCTGCTGATGTACTGTTACAACATGGAGCTAATGTAAATGTTCAAGACGCGGTTTTTTTCACCCCATTACACATTGCATCATACTATGGACATGAGCAGGTAGGTCTGAAAACATAATTTTCCAAACCTGAAAGTTGACTTTATAACAAATTATAAAGGCCTTTTCTACAGTACCTTAAAAAATATCCCTGAAGGGACCGGGCAGTGGCGCTGGAGGTAAGGTGCCTGCCTTGCCTGCACTAACCTAGGACGGACCGTGGCTTGATCCCCTGGTTCTCCATATGGTCCCCCGTGCCTGCCAGGAGCAACTTCTGAGCGAATAGCCAGGAGTAATCCCTGAGCGTCACTGGGTGTGGCCCAAAAACCAAAAAAAAAAAGACAAAAGAAAAAAAATATCCCTGATACTATGAATGAAGATTCTTTTTTGAGAGATTATACTGCAAGTTTAGATTCAGACATGGATGATGAATCAAAATTTCTTCATGTCCCAGAGCGGGGGTGCAAGTAGTAGGGTGTCTGCCTTGCACACACTAACCTAGGACAGACCACAGTTTGAACCCCCAGGAGTGATACCTGTGTGCATAGCCAGGAGTAACCCCTGAGCATCATCGGATGTGGCCCAAAAAACAAAAAAAAAATTTTTTTTCACGATGATGAATACAAACCAGCAAACCCAGAAAATATTTGAGCCTTTGCCCCAGTATTTTAAGTACCAGGTCACAGCCTGGGAGCAGTGCTTTATCTAATTATGGAGTTAAAGTGATGAGCTTTGCCAAACAGAAGTTCCAGAAAATAAATCATACCGATGGAAAAAGTAGTGGGATCAGTTCTTAAAAAAATTAAAAAACGACATCCTAGGGCTCTGAATTTCATATTTACCATGTGATCTCTCGGGCTCAAATTCCCTAATATATGGATCTATCTCGAGAACGAGACACTACTCGGCTACTGGCCACTAAAACGGTACATCTTAGGATGAAGTTAGAAGAAAAGTGGCATGTTAAAGTGGCCCAGAAGAGGAAAATGGAAGCTTCTTTTATCAAACAGAGGCAGAAAATGGAGATGACAGCTTTTTTGACTGTGGTGGAAAAAAAAGAAGAAGCAGTAGGGGCAGAGTGATAGCATAATGGTAGAGAGTTTGCCTTGCACATGGCCAACACAGATCGGAGCCTGGTTCATCCCCAGCATCCAATATGGTCCCCCGAACCTGCCAGGAACAATTTCTGAGCACAGAGCCAGGAGTAACTCCTGAGTGTTGTTGGGAGTGACAAAAAAGAGAAAAAAGAAAAAGATAAAGAACCGCTAAAAGCTAATGGACAGAGGAGCAAATTTCTGGCTAACATCAAAGAAAGCATAGAAGTCCCTCAGGCCAAGTTGTTAAAGCCCCCAACAATAATCGTGTATCCAGAGAAGCAATGGAATTTTGACAAGTCCCAGAGAAGAAATCTTAAATGAAGAGATCTTAGAATATACCAAGTCCACTGAAGAGTTAAATTCATCACTGCAATTTATTTTTTTATTATCTTTACTTAAGCACCATGATTACAACCATGTTTATATTTGGGTTTTAGCTATATAAAAGAACGCTCCCCTTCACCAGTGCAATACTCCCATCTCCTTCTTCTTCAACCCCTGCCTATATTCAAAAGATACAATCTATTTCTCTCACTCACTACCATTGTCATGATAGTTGCTAGTGTAGTTATTTTTCTAATTGCACTCACCACTATTTGTTGTAAGCTTCATACCATGGCCAATTCTTACAGCCCCTATCTCTATTATCTCTGGCTATTATAGAATAATGTCTTTTATTTTTTGTAAGTCCCAGAGATGAATGAGACTGTTCGGTGACTTATTTCACTCAGCAGAATAGTTTCCATGTCCATCCATGTATAAGAAAAGTTCATGACTCTATTTTTCCTGATGGCCACATAGTATTCCATTGTATATATGTATCACCATTTTTTTAGTCACTCATCTGTTTTGGGTATCTGGGTTGTTTCCAGTTTCTGACTATTGTAAATAGAGCTGCAATGAATATAGGTTTGAAGAAGGCATTGTGTTTTTGTGTTCTGTTTTCTGTAACAAGAAATGCAGTGCTTGTCACTTCAACAGGAAATGTTGATGCAGATAAGAGAATGAGAACAGCAAATGTGGGTGATCTCATCTCCTCAGCCCTCTCCACAGAAACAGAATTGGGAGCGAAACCTTCTGGGCAGGCCAGAGTCTCCGCCATTGCTTTCTTCTCCTCAGACTCCCCTAAGCCCACTCACCCATTGCCATAGTCTTCTTCCAGGAAGAGTGCCTCTTTTCCATTATAAATAAAAGGACTATACATGGATAGACATGCAGACTATTATGCTGAATGAAATAATGATAGGAAGAGAGATATACACAAATGAGTCTCACTCATCTGTGGGGTTTAAAATAAGAGACAATATGGTAATAATACCCAGAGACAATAGAGATGAAGGATGGAAGGATCAGCCCACAATATAAAGCTTACCACAAAGAGTGGTGAGTGCAGTTTGAAAAATAACTACACTGATAATTATGACAATGGTAGTGAGTATGGTAAATAGAAAGCCTGTCTCTAAGATAAGCAGTGGGTGTTGGAAGAGGGAGTTGGAGGGTATTTGTGGTGGTGGGAATGTTGCAGTGGTGAAAGGGGCTGTACATTTTTATGACTAAAACCTAACTGTATATATGTTTGTAATCTTGGTGCTTAAATAAAGATATTATTATAATTTAGGAATAAAATTCAAAGGACTCCAAGGTCAAATGAGTTAAAAATAACACTTTTTAATCACATTGACACCCCCACAATTTGTGGATAGTCTTCCTAGGTTAAGAAGGTTTTTACCCAGACAGGTCCTATTCAAAATAGCTCCTTTATTTATTTGGGGGATAATGGTGAGCCTCAAGTAAAGGAATCTAAATCAAAGAAAGACATGAAAAAAGAGAAGTTGGACCCCTGGAGAGATTCCAGAATAGCATCTACTAAATACGGGAAAATGGTCCCAAACCCCTTGAGTCAACAGTGTCTGAGGTCCTCTTGCAAACTGTCACACAAAGACCTTTTTCCTGACACCAAGTGAGGCACAACTGAATCTCCTACAGCACAACCAAAGTCTTTTCCTGACTACTGCTCCCAAAAAAGTTAATCTAATAGAAATTTCCCTCTGGGATTTGAAAACACTTCAAAAAGGCTGATGTGTCTGCTGAAAAAGATGACAGAGAAAGTGATAAAGAACAATGTGATGAAGAGCAGAAACCACAGGAGCTTAAACAAGAAAATGTTTATGTTGCTGATTAAATCAGTTTTGTTTCTTATCCTTCTGACCAACTCAAAACCAATTACGTTGTTGTTTTGATGAGAAAAGGCTTTTTGTTTAATTTTTTTTTTTTTTTGGAGCAAGTCACTGTATAAGCTGGCAAGTGTGAATGACACTTTTAGAGTAGTTTTTTTGAGTTGAAAATGTGAAGACCACCTGCCACTGTTGAAGAGGTCTTTACTATTAGATTTATAATTGATAGAAAATTATATTTAGAATTTTTAAACATGTAGAAAGGGCTGTATTTTAATTTTAAAATAGCATCACATTATTTTACTTCTATTGAGTTTTTCTTCTTCATCCCTTTCAAGTGGAACAGCTTAGAGTAAGTACACACTTGAATCTCCTCTACATGATCTTTGTTCCATTAACAGTGAATGCCAGAGTGTTATTGGGGAAAATCTTCACTCTCAGGAAAAGCCTTGAAGGATTATCTGACCCTGTTATGTTCCAGTGTTGTGACAACTGTGTAGGCTTAGGGGGGAGACAGTATTGTTCATAGATGAGATGTGGAGTTCATTTGCTTTCAAGGAAAGTAGAGATTAAACATATTTCTCTATTCACTGTTTAGAGAAATAACTAGTATCTCATCTGATATATTTACTCATTTTTGAAAAAAATGATAGGATTGAGATGTTTCCTGAACTATACTTTTCTATTATTATTATAAGGCCTTTAGGCATCAATGCATCTGGATTATCGGCATTTTCTCAAATGATGTCAATATTTTATTGTAATTTATGTTCTTATATTTATGTATATTTGTTATAACTATAAAAAATTACAGTCTTTTTCAATATCTGTGCAAAATATGTGTAGCTCAATGCTAGTTGCATGTAAAATATCAGGATATGCTATTCTACTTTAAGTGCATACATATTGTGTATATAATATTAGGAATATAAATATAAAATATAAACGGGAAACTATGCATTTTGTGTTCAGACAGCAGTTACTATCAGGAGGAAATGGTTATCAAATATATACTGCTTAAATTAATACTTGCTTAAAAAGTTAGTGAATAAATCCTAACATATGACAAGTAAGAGTCAATCAACTATCCCTTATCAAAGCATCTTTATTTGACTCAAGTTTTTAATTTAAAAATATGGTTTTCCAAATCTGTATGCTCTTCTTTACACTATCAATAGTCCTGGTAGGCTAAAAAATATCTTCTTCAACTATGTTCACATTTTGTCTTTGGAATTTGTGAATATTACAGTGAAAAAGAATTTGAAGATATGGTCAAATAAAGTAACTTGAGATGTGAAGATCATCCTTCATTTTCTAGATAGGTCAGATGTAATATCATAGATATTTTAATAGCAAGAAAAAATCAAAAGAACAAGAGATGTGACAGCAAAAAAGGTTAAAGCAACAAGGGTTCACAAACACAAGTGCCCATACAATTTGAGAAAGTAAAAATAGGATAGGAGAAATAGCTCAAAGGAATAGTGTCTAAACTCTGCATACAGAAACCTGGGTGCAGAATCCAGCACCACATGGGCCCTAAGAAATTCTGAAGTAACCATTGAACATTGTTGAATGTGACTATAAACAGAAAACAAGCAAGCATATGAACAAAAGATAATAAAGAAATGCAAATATCTAGAAGGTATGCATGATATCAACACACTAATTTTACACATCTAAACTCCAGAAATTAAGAAAATAAGTATTCATATTCATTTGTGCTATAGAGTCCTAAGGTGGAAATGAAAAACTAATATATAGAATAACTTAGATGCAACAATTACAAAATATACTGTAAATATATAATTTTATCAGATATATTGTATCTTGATATCATTTCATAATGTTAGAATAATATTAATAACAACACTAATATGGAAATTTTAAGTTATTATATCCCATTTAATAATGCCTCTTGACCTAATTTCAACTCTGTGAACTTAAAAAGAGTTATTATTGAGATCTTATAAAGATATATTTAGTATATTACTGCCTTTTTGTTTGTTTCTAAAAATGCTCTGAAATAAACTAAAGCTTACCTATTGTTTCTTTTTATTAATAATATATGTGAAGCTTCCTAGATTAACGTAGTTCAAACATGTAAATAGGCCCAAATAAAACAAGAATATATAGATATTTTGAAAAACAGAGCTTAACTGTTCCTTTGGTAGCTTATTTGAATGTATCTTTATTTTATATCTCTAAATCTCTAGTTTTACTCAATTATAAATTACTCAATTTTTTCACAAAGGTCATGACATTGTACCTTTGAAGGCTTCCAAGTGAAAAAAAATCTTACTTGTGCTGTTCTAGTCATTTTGACTTTATTTCTTTGTTAACTGAAATATGCTTGGACACTTTTTGTAATGCATGACCTAAAGCTAGGGAAGATTGCTCATTTCATTGATGTGTTGCTCAGAGTCCACTAAAGTAGACCAGAAATCTGGGTACTGAAAAAGCATTTTAAAGCACATAGTTCAAAAGACCAGGTGATGAAAAAGTGACATATTTTTTTCTGAGTCCAAGCTCGGACAGGACATAAGCAATGTGAATTATTTGTAGAGTCACCTCTTTGGTGATTAACCTTATCACTCGGCAGAAACATGAGGAGCTGCTGTGCATGTTGGGTGGAGAACTAAATTTGTTTACTCTCTCTGAAGATAAGTCACAGTTATAAAAATTATGCTGAAATGTGGATGGTCCCTTTACGATAAGGGACTCACTTTCTATTCGCAAAGACAGTGCATAAGTAATTTATGGATGCTATTGTCAGTTGCTAAAATATGCTGACAGAAGAACAGTACGCTCAATTTTTAGAAGTGCTTATTGTGCCATGTTCTCTGCCATTTGTTTATTTACTTATTTTTAAGTGGAAGTGTTTTTTTTTACCAAAAGAAATATTTCATACATATATAATAATAATTTTAATAGATAATATATTTCAAAGATAATTTAAATCTTTATAATATGAATGATAAAGACCCTTATTATGTATATACACCACTATATAATTATGAAGACTCCTAATGAGAATTGATGGAGTCTCTGTAAGTAGAAATATCTGTTTAAAAGTGCACGTTTTCCTGTTTCTCGACTTCTGTAATTATGATTTCTTCTGAATTAAGTATTGGTCTGCCTATTAGCTGACAAAGGTATAAAATGTGCATATTCCATAGTTGATGCTACTATCTGTACTAAATTTCCCAAGTATTAAGCATTTTTCTAGCTGCTTTGCATGTAACAATTTATTTAATCCCCATAACAGCTTAATAAAGTAGAGTTATTATTATCCCTATATTATCACTGAAGAAACTGATGTCTCAAGAGATCCAGTCATTGACTTAAGTGGTATAGCTAATAAATAGAAAGCTGAGTTCAGAAGCTATTCTTTGTACACAAACTCTAATGGTTTCCTCTCATCTCACCCATGGTTATTTTTTCCTACAGTGTCTGCCAAAGATGTAGCATAATCTTGAAATGCTTCTTCACAAAACGTTTATAAGGTGATACAAAGTCAATAGTTTTATAGTGTGATACCTCAGTGATGAAAACAATTAAGGAATATTCCCGCAACTTTCTTAATTTGATACAAGTGAATCTGCCCATATTAACTTATTTATTTATTTTGGTTTTGGGACTACAAACAGTGCAGAGGTGCTCAGGGATTACTCCTCACTCTGGGCTCAGAAATGGCTTCTGGAAGGCTCCAGGGAACCATTTGAGATGCTTGGGATCAAGCCCAGGCTTGTCCCAGGTTGGCCGTATGCAAGGCCAACCTTACCCATTGTGCTATAGCTCCTGGCTCCCCTTATCAATTTAGATCACTGTACTGGTTTCTGAAATTGTCATAGGAAGTATTCTGTACATAGAATTGATTTTGGAAAGTTTCTATGTGAATAAATAAAAATGTAAAGTAATCTTGTAAATTGAACAGTGCAACTATCCTTTATTTACTCATATATACAGAAGGATCCAGGACTCCTGTAGAAAGCAAGAAGATCATTAGTTATCTGTGCATGGAACTTTCATGAAAATCAAAAGTTAAATTAATCAGTGCTGACACTGGTCAGTTTTGGAAAAAATATACCAATTATTAATCACTTTGGTTAGAATTATATATGGACAACAATATCAAGTCCTAAAATTGGCCCATTTCTTTTTTGATATTATTCCTATTGTTTTGACAAGAAGAATTGAGATTTTTTTTGTATTTGGGGCCAAAAAAGAGCCTAATAGAAAATATTATTATGTCTTCTTTCATGTTGAAAAAAGAAAAAGCAAGACCTTACATTTTGTTTAAATTCTGATGTCAATTCCAATAATTGTTTCTTTAGGTAACCCGCCTTCTTTTGAAATTTGGCGCTGATGTAAATGTGAGTGGTGAAGTTGGAGATAGGCCTCTCCACCTGGCATCTGCAAAAGGTTACTTTAATATTGCAAAACTACTGATAGAGGAAGGCAGCAAAGCAGATGGTAATATATACTTAAAATACCCTTTCTATCCTTTACCTCATATTTGCATTTTTTTACTTCTTATTCAACAGAGAATTATCTTATTTTGGTTAGTCTTCTGCTCATTTGTTAATTTTAAGCCATTTAGTATACATGAAATAGAGTTCAATTATTTAAACATATTTACATGAATTTTACTTGATACATTTTAATTCAACTCTTTTGTGTGGAGAGTGGATGCAATGCCCACCTGTGTTCAGGGTTTATTCCTGGCTATACACTCAGGATTACTCCTTGCAGTGTTTCAGAGGATTCCAGAAATTAAATATGGGTCAACTGCATGCAAGGCCAGTGCCTTATCCACTATACTATATCTCCTGCTCCTCAACTCTTATATTTGGTACCCTAGTAAAGGTAAGGAAGTCTCCCATATAAATATTTCCTGGTTATTATATTTCACTATTTTAATTAAGGCAAGCTTTGTAGCAAAATTCTCAAATCTTAAGTGAATATTTATTCAAGAAAAATTACCCGATAAATTATATATGTTACATTAATAACATAATTATAGCTATATAATTATATTTATATTTTCATGTAAAAATTTGAAAACAGTTTATTTGGAAAATTAAATTTTGGTAAGTTCCCTTGTAAAAACTTATTTTTTTTTTTGGTTTTTGGGTCACACCTGGCAGTGCTTAGATGTTACTCCTGGTTCTATTCTCAGAAATCGCTCCTGGCAGGCTGGGGGGACCATATGGGATGCTGGGATTTGAACCACCGTCCTTCCGCAGGCAAGGCAAACGCCTTACCTCCATGCTATCTCTCCGGCCCCACCTTGTAAAAACTTTTAAGTAAATAGCATTCATCAAATTAATTAATGATGAATTTACCATCTTAAGACGGTTGTTTATGTTTCTGAAGCTTCTCTAAGCTTATGGCTGAATTTTTTTTTTTAATTTTGTGGCTAGACATACTGGTGCTCAGGGTTTTCTCTGCACTCAAAGATTACTACCCACGTTTAGGGTGGTGGGGAGTTGAATCCAGGCTGTCATTATTCAAGGCAAATGCACTACTTGCTGCACTATTGCTCTGGCCTCATAGGCTGCATTTTCTTTTTTTCCTCTTTTTTTTTTTTTTTTTACAACAGGTGATGCTCAGCGGGGGTTACTCCTTGCTAAGCACTTAGAAATCTCTAGGGAGACCATATGGGACGCCGTGGGATGAACCGAGGTCGTCCAAGACACATGCCCTACTGCTGCACTATCGTTCCCGCCTCATAGGCTACATTCTTTTGAACAAGATGATTTTGACATTTATTTATCTTGTAGGAGTCAGTTTCCTCCTTTATTGATAGACATCAATCCTCAATTTGTCCATTCTTCTCCTACTGAGCATTCCATTAGTTCTAACGTTCCGTTTTTATTGATGTAACTGACAAAAAAATTCTTACTCGTTTTTTTGCATACACATGTACAATTTCCCATATGAGTTGTTTCATGTTTTAGAAATTGTTGGATCTAAGAGTATGCATATGTTTGACTTCTACCAAAGTATCTGAATTTCACTTTACAACAATAAAAGAGTTTCATATGCTATTCATATACTCTTTAACATGTGACATTGCTACTTTAAACATTTTTAAGAAACTTATTAGAGCTTTCTCTCCCTCCCCCTCTTCTCTCTCCCTCCTTTCTCCCTCTCCCTCCCTTTCCTTCCCTCTCTCTTTCCCTCTCTCTCTTTCCCTTTCTCCCTTTCCCTCTCCCTCCTTTCTCCCTTTCCCTCTCTCCCTCTCCCCTTTCTCCCTTTCCCTTTCTTCCCCCCCTCTCCTTCTCTCTCCCTCCTCCTCCCCCTCTCACTCTTTTCTCTTTTCCCTCTCTCCCCCTCCCTCTCTCACTCCTTTCTCTTTTCCCTCTCCCTCCCCTTCTCCCTCTCTCTCTCCCTCCTTCTCCCTTGCTACTTTCTCTCTAAAAAAATTAAGCTTTTATTAAATATCAACAAACATATCTTTAAGGAGTTGGAGCAGCTACGCATGTATTTTGCACATGGCTGACCTGCATTTGTTCCCAAACACCATATATGGTTTCCTAAATTCAGCCAAAAATAATTCCTGAGCCTGGAGTAAGTTGAGTTATAATATGTTACATGACTATGTTTTTAGGAGTCTAATTTCATAACATGTTACAACTCTCCCATTATCAAAATATTTTCATCACAGTATATCTACAATGAGTATTCTTTTATCAACAATAGAAATAGAAGTGACTCAGTTGGGGGGAAACTTTAAAATACACAGACAAGATTTAAGATACAGCTAGTAGGATTTTCATATATTGTAATTTTTCAAATTTTAAATGTAATCCTATGATTTTTGTTCATGTAGAGCATTGATCTAATTGTTCTCTTCTTCATTTCTTACTTGCTCACAAACTTTATTTTTTGACACAAATTCTCTCAGAGTTATATCTTGTCATTAAATTCTCTGAGGCATATCCAACATTCTTCCATTGACCCCCAAGAGACTTAATTAAAAACCAAACTATAAGAACTGCTGGCCTTTGCAGTAGAAAGGATATACAATTCCAAAGGACAAGGCTGTCAAAGCTCTAGCGCTGTCAGCTCTTTGGTCCAAAATTCATGTTGATATTCAGTTCATAAAGTTAATCAATATTTTTTACCTACTCATAAGTAAAAACATATTGTCTCTCAGAGACAGCTGTGTTGACACTGGTTAGTTCCAGTTTGCATCTTGAAATAAGGGCCATTTTGTCTTGTAAATTTTGTGAGGCACAGTGTTTGCCATTTTCTGTAAAAAATAATATGAAATCACCCAGGCATATTCTCAATAGCATTATCATATGCAACTTGTATTATCAGGATATAAGGAATTCTGTTCCTTGGACCTTATTTAACCAGTCTCTTTGATTCTTTTGCTTTAGAATAGGCAGCCTTATACCTGTGTGAATTACTGAACACATAATTCTGTTTTTGTAACTGCCTTATTCTTGCAAGGGGTCAGGCACCACTTTACTTTTTTCCTTTTATTATCAATGCCAACCTCGGCTTTTTAATCCTCAGTGCAACTCCAAAAGCTCAGTAGTGTCAAAATGAGTGTCATTTATGATCAGCATGTCTCTAGGATCAAAGAACTCTTCTACAAAAAAGCAATGAAGTGTGTACTGCCCCTGATTCCCCTGCACACTCGCATCATGTGTTATAATTTTCAACATTTTCTTTCTGATTCATACAAGAACTATACACATCCTACTCAATCATTTTAAAAATGAAGAGGCAGCGTGACTCAGTCTTCTAGCACTTTTATTGGCGTCTAGCACACCTTACTATTTAAGTTCCTTTTGTACATCAATTGATTGCAACAAATAAACCAGCCAGTCTATTGTGCTGACAGACATTGTAGAGGATTTATAGGCTTGCTCACTTATTCCAAAATGTAACAAAGTCATCAGATGATTTATTTTATACATAGATCTTGCCTGTATTAAATGTGCTTAAGAAGAAGATTAAACAGATGACCCCCAAAGGAACACAATTTATAATCTGCTATTTTACAATATGTTTCCACGGCAATAGGCTGTCACAAAAGAAAATACAGGCTACAGAAATAGCTAAAATGTAATTCTGAGAGCAGCCTCTTCAGTTAAACAATATTTAGGATTAACCTATTCTGTTTCATGAACTTTATGCCTAATCTTCTGTCTTTACATCGTAGGACAATTAAAAAAATTTTAAAACTTGCTGATTGATTTGGAATAGGTTAGAATATTTTGCACTCCATAAAAAGAAAATAATGATGTAATATTCATAATTTATGACTTTAATAATGACTATACTAGAAATTAAATTATATAACTTTTGTCTTGATTTTTGGTCCACATTTATTGATACTTAGAGGTTAATCCAGTCTCTTCACTCAGGAATCACAGCTGGTGGTGGTTGGGGTAACATGTAATGTCTAGATTGAACCCATATCAGCCACATGCAAAGCAAGTATCCTACCCACTGTTCTATTGCTTCAGCACCAGATTATTCAGTTCTTATTAGCTGCATGTTAAATGCTATAGAGTATTTATAACATGGAGCATGATATTATAGAAAGTTATAGCCATTTGTGGGCCATGGTACAGTTAAAAATGATGCATTTTATTTAAAAATACATCATGTCAGAATTCTAACACAGATTTGTTACTAGAAAAATTATAAGACAGATGGAGAATTATTTTAGAATTCTATGTGGATATGGTGGATATTAACATTGCTGTATTAATATACAATTTTTAGCATCCTGATTGATAAGCATAAACACGCAATAACTAGCATAATCTACATATTAATTCAATAAATGCTTATTTCAAAGAAATTAAAGAGCACATACTCAGAGTAGAGAACTAGACACTATATATTTCCTAAATGATGCATGATAATTATTCTGCTGCTTAAAATACTATATTTAGAGATCTCATGAGATGTTAACACAATTACACTTGCATGAAAAGATTCCATTTAATGACAAGATGTAAGGTATAAGTTTGACCTTACAAATTGGTTCAAGATAAGATCAGATGTATCCCAATAGAGTAAAATTCTTGTGTATGTATGTACTCTGATTCATATTTCTCTTGCCTATTGACTTACTGGTTGATATTTATATTTCCTTTGCTAGGGAAAATGCATTGGTTATTACAAGTAATTTACCAACTTTTAAATAATCAGCTCTAAGTTTACTTATTAAAACTTAAAATATTATAAAGTGGAATAGAGATGAGCAAGGGCAAATTGTGAATTAATGGAAGATCATGCTGCATTCTTTTCTAAAATGCAGTGTCCTCTGGAGCTTAAGAACTCTTATATGACCTCAAGATGTTCTGGACTCCCAACTGTTCTCAGGTATTGAGTCATTGTATTGACTTATCTTAGCTTACAGCAGACTCTGAACAAAGGAAAAAATATCATAAAAGGAAGATAATCAAAGCAACCAGAGACTTGCTTCAGAAGGAAAGGTGTCCTTGTGAACCATTCATTAAATAGAAGATGCTTAAAGAATTATTTTTCAATAAGAGTTTTGAAAGAATTCAGTGACTTTGTGAGACTTCATTTTGGCTTAAGATCTTGTCAGACTATAAAGTGAAAATTCTTATCCACAGATATAAACACATACAAGGTTTATAGCAGTGCTCATTAAATTTTAAGTGATAATTATAATAACAGAGTTATAAAATACATTTTAAATGCTATTATCTTGCATTTTTTCTTTCTTTCATTATTAAAAGGATTATTTGTCTCAATTATTTCATATTCACATACATACATGAATTAGAGTTATGAAGGTTGATGAGGTTTGTTTATAAAAATACTATTATTTTTGCATTAATAAAGCACATTGTAAATATGAACAGAGTAATCAAATAATAAGACAAATACATAATGAAATTGTTCATCCAAAATATATTAGTTCTTAAACTTGTACTGAAACATATTCAGAAAAAATAATCTAGGTGTTTAGTCATTAGAATTTTAAGACTATAAATATGGACTATTCCATTGGCTCATAAACAATTTTAGAATTTAGACTATTTACTTAACATTATTTTAACTTAATAGGTAGAAAATTTCTAGGAAGGAGGTTAATAGAGAGATAGAGTAAGCCTTTTTTTTTTTAACTGGATCTGGCTTAGAAATTATTCCTAGTACGTTTAGGAGAGATCAATGTTTTGGATAGAACTTGGTTTGTCCAAGTACAAGATAAACCCCCCTGCCAACACTATTGCTCTAGTTCCAGAGTAAGCATTTTTTTAAATGTCTACTGTGTCATGCCATAGGAATCATAAAATCCTTACCAATCTTGATTTTATCTAATCTCTACTGTATCTAATCTCAACTGCATCCCTATAATTCAATCATATAGTACTTATTGTTATTAAAATATATCAATACCTCCAACGTGTAGTGTCTGAAGTATAGTTATCATTTGGGGTTGAATATATAAAAGTCTGATATTCTTATTTCAAAAGGAAACTAATTTGATATTTAAGTATAAAAGATATGTATTAAAGATTACCAGTAGACTCAAAATATTCCCCCTACTAGAGAGAGGTAAATCAGGTTTGCAATTCTTACACAAACTAAAATTAATCCTATGTCACTTCCATCCATGATAGAAACCATACCAACACTTTTGCTTCTGGCACAAAATCTGTGGTTGGAATCAGTGGTAGTATGAATCATATCACTGCTACATTGCTTGGATAGGCTTTACTTTCTGTTATCAGTTTCGTTATAAAAGGTTGGCTGGAGAAACCTTTAGATTAAAATATAAGACAAGGCACTGTTAAGAATAAAATAACCACTATTTAAAGTGTTCTAGAATAAGAAGCCTAAACTAGAACATATGGGTACCTTCTCTTAATTCTGTTCCTTAGAAGCAAAGGGAACTAGATTTGTTTCTATAATTAAAAAAATGTCTCCTCTCAGTACTTTCAGTATATAAAATCACAAAACTTGGGAAGAGGTTATATGGAAAGGTGAACCAAAGAGAAGAACCCATGTTCACTGCTAAGTGAACAATTGAATTAAGCATACATGAAAGATAAAACACATAATGAGATTGTCCTTTATGCAGCACTACTACATAACATGTCCTGTATGCTTTAGGTACAGATATCTTGATTTAAAATTTATTAGAGCCTCCTGAAGAATGTTCTAATCATACACAGTGATACTTCCTCCATGACCTATTCAGTTAAATAACTGTGAATGCTGCCTTGGCTAGGATCTAATTTTTAACATATTCCAGGGAGGAAAAATCAATTTAAAGGAGTGTAGTTGTGAAAATAAGGTTATGAGTACCTTTCCGATGCTTATTTATTTCCTTAACTATTCCATTATGCAAGGTAGATTTGATTAGATACGTTCCATAGAATTTATGGGAATTAAAAGAAAGCCTAGTTAATGCGGTAATAGACAATATAATAGAATTATAGCTCTTTTAATTGGTCTCACTTAGTTTCCTTTTCTATTATCATCAGCTGGCAATTTTTAGAAATCTCTCAGGCACACCCCAAAGTTTTTGATACTATCCATTAAGTGACAGAGGATTAAGAAACAGAGGATTCAAAACAATACATTTTTTTTGTTTCCTGTTGATGATAGTGAATGCTCAGGACAATGAAGACCATGTTCCACTTCATTTCTGTTCTCGCTTTGGACATCACGATATAGTAAAGTTCCTACTCCAAAGTGATTTAGAAGTTCAACCACATGCTGTTAATATCTATGGCGACACTCCTTTGCATCTGTGAGTATTTTGGATATGCATAATATATTCAGAGTTCTTTGAGATATATTGAATGTATCACTAATATAAAACTTCTTTCTTTAACTCTAGGGCATGCTACAATGGCAAATTTGAAGTTGCCAAAGAAATTATTCAAATATCGGGAATAGAAAGTCTGACTAAGGAAAATATCTTCAGTGAAACTGTTTTCCACAGGTAAAAGAACATTTAAGTGCAAGGCCACTAAACTTCACTGACAACCTATGGCAAATGGAGTTGTGTACATAAAGCAAGAACAAACAGTGGCAGATGTTGTAATCAGAGAGCAAGGGCAGAGGGTTGGCAGAGGACAAGGAGCCCAAACTAGATGCACAGAAGCAAAGGTAGAGGCAGATGCCGCAGTTAATACAACAGATGGGGCTGGAGCCAGATGCTGCATTGCTGGCAGTGGCCACAAAGACAGGGACTGATGTTACCAAGGCAACAGGCATATCAACATCTGTAAGCATATTGCTTCTATTCCACTTCACTCTGCAGAAAACTGCCAAAAGGGGCAGTGCCCATAATCCTCCTCTGACAAGAATCTCATTACCAGGATTCATCAGTGTCTGATGTGACATATTTTTCCATACTTTTAAAAACTTACATGCAGATGCACCTACCTTTCTGAGACAACTATCTGTCAGTATATGTAAGGATAGTCAAAATGGCCACTGAGATGCCTAAGTACACATTAGCACTTTTCGAGGAATGCATAAGAGATCCTTAACAATGTGGTTCTAGAAAAGTACATTGAAAGAGCAGCTGGGTTTACAAAAGTAAAGAAATAAAAAGAAAGGGAAAAAAGAAAAAGAAAAGGTGAGAAGGAGGAAGGGAAACTTATTAATAACTGAGCTTTTCTAGATGTCCAAACTTAAAAACTAAAAAACTTATAAACTAAAAAACGTTTTAGTGAGTTAAATTTTTATTATAAAATATAATCATAGTAAACTTAATAGCTCTTGAATATAATATTGTTAGCTACACATTATTGATTTCTGAGCTAGTTAGTTAGCTCCTTTAAATATATATTGGTACTATTTCGATATATCCATAGTACTTATAGATTATTGGTAAATAACATAAATGGTGAATTTTTCATTAAAATTAAATAAAACTAAAATTAGACTCATGTTTCAACACCAGATATAAACCTCTAAGAATTTCCATATACTTTTATCCAAAAAATTGTTTACCCAAAATGAAAGAAACTCTGGGAGAGGAAAGCTTCCTTCCTGAACTACATTTTTGGAGGGAAAATAGCATCTATAATGCTGACCATTTATTGAATGATTCACAACTATTATCTCATATCATCTATATTATCATTTTATAAGTTAGCACTATTCTTAGATAAATAAGAAAACTGAATTTTTTGAGCCAAAGTAACTAGCTGAAGATATTTACAAATAGAAAAATGTGCCAATAAAATTTCATCCTTTATTCTTTTTTTTTTTTTTTAAGTTTTTGGGCCACACCCGGCAGTGCTCAGGGGTTACTCCTGGCTGTCTGCTCAGAAATAGCTCCTGGCAGGCACAGGGGACCATATGGGACACCAGGATTCAAACCAACTACCTTTGGTTCTGAATCGACTGCTTGCAAGGCAATTACCACTGTGCTTTTATTCATTTTTTTTCATTTTCTTCTAACAAAATATTTTATCTTTTTATCTAAACTCTCAGGAAATAAACAGTTGCAAGAGATTTTTAGATCATGCTTTCAGTCTAAATGGCTCAATTTAATTTGTCAATGGAAATAATTGATAGTCTTTATATATGTGGATTGCTAATGTCCTTCCTCTTCCATTTGTAGCCATGTTTATTACAGCTGATTCCTCATTCTAGTTTTCAAATAATTCTGCTACCCTGTGGCATAAATTTAAGCCAACTTGTTCAATGTCATTGTCATTCCCTTCCTGAATATTATATAAATATGTGTATTAGTGAATATAGTTAATTTATATTTAGTTAATTGATTTATTTTGTGAATACTATTGTATTGTATTTGTTTTAAACACATACTTGTAAGATAACCTCCTTTTATATGATGAGTTACTCTGGCTATGACTCTTTTGATGTACAAATAGTGCTAGTATAGGTTATGTTCTCTAAGACTTGTATGTGTATATGCACGCACATATACTATATCTAGAGGGAGAGAAATTTTCCAAAACTTAAGTGAATATTCTATAATTCTTTTCAAATACCACAGTTTAGTGTTCAGTCTCACAGATTAAGAGCTCATTCTAGCAGACTTCCTCATAGTTCAGAAGCCAATCACAGGCCCTGATTGTTACCTGTTCTTCTCACCACCTTAATATTAGAAGTTACAAGAACTCTTTCTCAAGTTTATTAATTTGCAAGAATAGTTCACAGAACTCAGAAAACTCTCAGAAAAGACTATGTTACCAATATATTTCAAGAGAATGTAACTCACAAATTAAATAGATATATTTGAAGACTCCAGACCTTACATAGTGTCTTCTAGCATCTTCTAGCATCAATATGCGTTTAGTTATCAAACATTCTTCTATATCTCATATCTTGGAGAAATTTATGAGTCTTTATTATTTAGACATATTTGTTCAGAAATTATTGTCCATAATTAATTTATGTATCCTTAACCCTCTTCCTTTATATGTTGGTTGTAGAACTGATAAACCACCTGCAACCACAGATTGGTTTTCAGTGGAACTAATTCCAAAACCATAGTTATCTTACATGTTCCTAAATTTTATTTATTAAAAAATAAACATGTGTGATTGAGAAGGCTTATTATGTTACAAAAGATGCTAATTTAATGGCTCTTTATGGCTCTAAAACTATTTCAAAAAACAGAAGCCAAAGCCAAAGCATACATTCATTGCTATCATTGCTTATAAAATTGCATGTACTTTTATTATTTTGCTATGAATAAGATCAAAGACCAAACATTTTAATAAATAAGATATCAATTTCATAATTTCTTACATCTTTTGTCATGATTTAAATAGGGCTTTCCCTAAAGTTATTTTCCTCCATTACTCCATGGCATTTGAGGTGCCATTAGACTTTGTAATGTAGTAGCAATAACAAAAGAGGTGGTATGAGAAAAAATAAGAAAATAAACTTTTAAAAACTACTAAGCAAAATACTAAAAAGTAGTTATTACCAGTCATGAATTCCTTATCCTGTTTTTCTGTATGTATATTAGTTTACCTACTAAGTAATCAAAATAAAAATTTTAATCATTTGTCAAATGTAAAATTTATTATAAAATTCGTATTTATTTTACAGGTAATTGGTAATAGATTAACTTGGATAGTATAGTGCTTAATCTTGACTCTGTGCTCAGGGTTAACTACTGAATATGCTTTGGAGACATATTCAGTGCTGAGCTTTAGACTACTAGTGATGGTCTTAAAGCAAGTGCCATACTTCCAAACAAAATTTGGCCCAATATTTTTGAGTTTTTACAGTTTTCTCCCAGTTAGACAGAGTCAACCATAGACTGTGTTCTAATATACACTTTCACAGGCATTTTTTACTGGAATTTCATCAGTAATATGATAGGTAAAAATTAACTATTGCATTATTTTATAAGTAATAACACTAAAATTCAAAGAGAACAGAATTTTTTGAGGTCTTTTAATTAGTATGGGGCAGAGCTCTGAATTTTTAACTCCACAACCAATGCTTCCTTAGAAATCTGACAGCTTCGAAATCTTGCCCTATGATCAAGAAAGTGTATTAGACAATATGTGCTTTTTGCATGAATAATTTTAGACTCTGACTTGAATTTAGCTGAATTTCTCAAGAGCCTCCTGGAGTTTCCTTTCCATTGTCTTACAGAATGCCTATGTTCTGAAGTTAAAAATGCACAGAACAGAAAATATTTTCTTTGTATTATAAAAATTATTATAGGGAATATTTTATGAGAGATACTAGAAATTTAAACCAGAGTCAAAAGACCACTTGTCTTGCATGTAGACAACCTTAGTATGGGCCATGGAACATAAATTTGCCAAGCACTTTCAGGAGTGATCCCTGAGCCATGTGTAAGACCTGAACACTTATAGCTATGACCACAAAATCAAAAGAAAAATAAAAGAAATAACAGAATCATATACACAATTTTTGAATTTGATTGTATTAATATTTTTAGGATTATATTTAAATATGAGTTTGATTTTCACCTTTTCTCTCTTTCCTTCTCTTTTATGTGTTACTTTGCACTCATATATATAATTATATGAGTCAAAAGTAAAAATTAATTTTCACTTTTCTGTAAATGGCATATAGAAGATCAAGGTCTCGGTACATTAATTTAAAAACCATCTCCTTGGGCCAGAGCCGTGACACAAGTGGTAAGGCATCTTCCTTGTCCGTGCTTGCCTAGGAATGACCGTAATTGGATCTCCAGTGTCCCATATGGCCCCCAAGCCAGGAGCAATTTCTGAGCACATAGCCAGGATTAACCCCTGAGATTCACCTGGTGTGGCTCCAATCAGCCCCCCAAAAATGAGAAAAGAGAAATAAAACCATCTCCTTACCAATAGACAGCACTTTTGTTATTGTCTTCAGATAATCATTCCAGAGAACCTACCATCTGTATTCTAATCTTTCCTTGTAAAGCCTTCATCAAAATTATTTATATAAATATGTAATATTTATATTTATATATAAAAATATATTTTATATATTTATAATTATACTTTACGTTCCTCTTTAATTTGTATCTCTTTTAATAGAGATTCATTGTAAAATTATGAGTTAGAGCTTTAATATAATAAGTTGAATAACACAATTCAGTCCTTAACAGGGTCTTTCTGTTTCCCTTATGTGTATTTTTACAGTGCTTGCACCTATGGCAAGAACATTGATCTGGTTAAATTTCTTCTTGATCAGAATGTTGTAAGCATCAACCACCAAGGAAGGGATGGACACACTGGTAAGACTGCAGTGAGAACACATCAGTTTCTTGAGGTATCAATAAGCAAGAGCTTGGTGTTCTCAAGAGGGATGATGCAGTGAGAGTGGTCAGTCTCAGTAGGGAGGACCATCTTACCTATGGCATAACTTACAATTAATGGTTTTGTAGTAATATTATAAATCATACTGACATTTTTGGGTAAGATTCATTATTATGCTAAATTATATATACTCATGAATAATTATGGTCTACATCAGAGAAGATTGACTACCCTGCATGAACTTTGGGATATTACTCAAGGGAGCTGATAGTTTGATATAATTGAGGCTAGTTTTGTAGAAAGATCTTAAAAATTGCAGTGGATTGAGTAATAATATATAATGATCTAAACAAAAATGATTTCTATGAAGATATACTAAAATAGCATGCTTCTTTTGCTCAAAGTATATTTTATTTCACTAATAAATAAAATGTAATTTACAGATCAAAGAATTTTTGATTAATAATAGAATTTCTTATTTAAGGCACAGATCCCTGCTTTGTTTATTAGTAATAATCATATTGTGTGGTAATGATTATATTGAAATTAAACTTTGACTTTTTTCTCTTCTATCATTCATTTTATTATTATATAGGATTACACTCTGCATGCTATCATGGTCATATTCGTCTAGTTCAGTTCTTACTGGATAATGGAGCTGATATGAATTTGGTAGCCTGTGATCCTAGCAGGTCTAGTGGTGAAAAAGATGAGCAGACATGCTTGATGTGGGCTTATGAAAAAGGTGTGTTTTTCTTTTTATCTTTGTAATGACACACTGAACTGTTACTGTAGATTATGTCAAAAAAATTGGTTGTATATAGGATTTCAAAATCCCGTGTCCTCTATAGGTTTCACATGATTCTCTACAATTAGTTGAGTTTTTTTTTTTTTATAGCAGATGATTCAACTCTAGTAGGGCTTCAGATGAATTGAGGGCATTCTTAGTATTGGCTTTTTGAAAAGGCAAAATGAAAACGAGAAATTAAATTACTTGGTGCTAAAAATGCAAAGTTCAAGTAATTAATGATAGCTTTTATCTTAGAGTAGATGCAAAGCTAGTCTTTTACTCTCTTATACTTGAATTTTAATGTAGATTCCAAATTTTTCAATGAAAGGAATAGAGGAGTAAACATGATATTTATCTCATCTGGTCTTACACTATATAGAGAAAAGAAGGTGTCAATACTTATTGTCTAAGATAAACTTACATAAGTTCAAAGTGCTGAGAACTCAAGATTTGATAGGAGGTATGAGAAAATCTATGTTTGTTTATTTATTTTTTATTTATTGGTATTTGGGTCACACCTGGCAGTGCTTAGGGGTTACTCCTGGCTCTATGCTCAGAAATTGCTCCTGGAAGGCTCGGGAGATCATATGGGATGCTGAGATTTGAACCACCATCCTTCTGCATCTAAGGCAAACACCTTACAGCTGTGCTATCTCTCCAGTCCTTGTTTACTTTTTTAAAATATCTTTATTTAAGCACCAGATTTTCAAACATATTTGTAGTTGGGTTTTAGTTATAAAAAAGAACACGCCTTCACCAGTGCAACCTTCCTACTACCAATGCCCTCTATCTCCACCCTCCCCTCTGCTTTTATTTGAGACATTTTCTCTGATCTTAAGAAAGTTATTTGTTCTCACTGAACTTCAGTTTATCTGAAAAATGAGTATAACATCCTGTATTATAACATAGTAGACAAAATAAATAATTTATAAAAATTGCTTTCAACTTTACTATACTATATATACTTAACTGATATAAATGTAATAGCAATGTTAAGAACAACTCATTATGAATGAGATAAAGTATATAATATTTGAAATTTAATGTAGATTTTAATTTCAAAGTGAGTTCTAATAAATATTGGCCCCTCTGCAATTCACATTCTTCAGGGGAAATTGAACACTATACTTTATCACTTAAAATGTGAATAGTATCAGAATTTCATGCACTTGTTATCCTTTGAGGATGTTTAAGATATCTAATTAAGTATTTTTCTCTTTTAAAATCTAAATTCTACAATATTGTACTCAAAAGGAGCCAATTATTAACTTGAAAATTCTCAAATACTCAAATTTATATAAAATTTTTTCATCTAAAGTAGAATATGAAAATGCATATTTTCTAGCAGAAAGAGAATAGATTTTGTTGTATATAAATGGGGAAATGTAGGTATATGGTAAGAACATATAAAGATATTTCTTTAAAAATATAAGAAATTTAATTTACCATGAATACTACTGGGGAAATAATGATCTAGAAATTACTTTTATAAATACAAGTAAACAGACATTGAATAGTAATAATGAGTTATATGTAGATATGTTATATTTTGGTTTTTAGTGATATATAAATACACATGAATGTACACACATGTTTATATATTAGTATACAACTCAATAAATTTATAAACTGATCCTTTTTATATCCAAATGAAGAAATCGAACATCATCTGTATGTTTAATTTAACATACAGTCTCTTCTAATCACTTTAATAGGAGTGCATTATGCTTGTATTAAGGTAAAGATAAATTTTGACTCTTTTTAAATTTTATACAAATAAATAATGTGCCTTTTATGACTTTATGCCTGGCTTTTTCTTTAGAAAATTGAGAAGTACTAATAATATATACTAGTATCAATTTATTCTGTCTTCAGTTTACAAGTATTTTCTCCAAGCAGAAAATTAGCATTCAATTTTTGTGAACAGTTGTGGAATGAAAAAATGATAATATGGTGATAATATCCGGAAACAATAGAGACAAGAGCCAGGAGGACCAGTTCCTGGTAGGAGGCTTGTCACAAATATTGGGGCATGCAGTTGAGGCAGATATGTGACCACTGTGACAATAATAGTTGAAAACTATCGTTCTAGAACAGAGTGCTGTGGTGCTAAAAAAAAAAGAAAAAGATAAAGCAATAAGCATGATATTCCTTAAGTAATGATATTGCAACCCACAGTGTCCAAAAGAAAAAAAAAAAGAGGAAGGGAGAAAAGTGGGGGAGGACAGGAGAAAAACTGGTGGCATTAGTGGTGGGAAACATGCATTGGTGAAGGGTTTTATACACTGTAAGACTGAAACTCAATAACAAGCAACTTTGTAACTGGTAAAAAAAAAAACTTAACTGCATTATGAACAACCTTCTACATCATGATCTTTAAATAGATAAATTGTTAGAAATAAAAAAAATTACCATTCAAGATTATTATGAAAACACCCCATGAACCTCTACGTACATGCCATAAACTATACCAATGGCTCTCTGCTAACTTTCGTAGTTTTCTACTTTATATTAAGATAATTCTAATTTTTATGTATTTAGTTTTTGAATGGGAAGTTTTACATAATCTGAAGCCTTAGGAAACACGTATTTCCTAAGTTCTAGTTTCTCAACCCTCACATTATATTAAAGCAACTGAGTTTCATATTTTGGCTCTCAAGAAATGTGAGTTTCCAGAATAAGACTGTTTACAAATTAGACTTCCAGAAGGCAGCCCAGAAATAGTTGTGCAGCTAGCTTTTCACAGGGCTTGATTTTGTTTTAAACTGATTGAGAGTGATAGTTGAAAACTAGTTTCACTTTTTCTTGTTTTGTGAAATTCCATACTTAAGAAAACAATGACTCATTGTACTAGCTTCTAGATTTGGAAGAGAATAAAGTCAGCTACACCTTGCAGTGTACTGGGATTATTCTTAGCTCTTTATTTAAGGAACATATCTTGGATGCTCAGGGAACATATACTTGCTGGAGGTATCAAACTAGGATCACCATATATAAAGAAAGCTTTTTAACTTCTGTACTACCTCTTTGAAACCTAACTCTTATGCTTTTGTATATAAAGAAAATGTTTTAGAGGATTTACCCACTAATATCTGCAACATATGCCACACTTGTCAACATTATTTGTTCAACTAAATTGCCAGGCTTTAGTGTTACATTTCATTATTACTATGTATTTTAACAAATTGGATGTAAGTACACAGGAGACAGGTGGATGTTTTGCATATGTTCTAGGGCAAAGAAAATTAACCAGCAAAATAAAATTTCTGCTATTTTCTCTTGTTTGAGAAATGTTACATAGCTTTCTTTTGTTCCAGAAGGGTTGAAATGGCCTTGTTAAAAACATTGTAAACAGTGCACAATTACTTTTTGTTTAAATACATAAATGCCTTTCTTTTTTCCTTAGATAAGATGACATCACATTAATTGATGTGGCATATTAGTAATTTTTTTGAGTTTAGGAAATGCATTTATAACTTGCTTACAGGTCTTTCTTTATGAAATGGAGATTATGTGGGTATAGCTCCATAGTGGTTTACAATGTATTATGTTTTTCCTGGGGGAAACAAATCATAAGGAATCTTCACAACAATTGTCTGTGGCCTTGTAAAGAACTAGTTTGAGATATGCACAAGTTGAGCAACTCACTAGTCTAACCCTCCTTACATTATAAAAAGAACCATTTCTCAAAGAAACCTGTCTCAGTTTGAAAAGTTCTAGTAAAATCTTTTGACCCGACTCACAAAATATGTAGCTGAATATCTTTTGCTAGTTTCTTAGGGCACATGTATTGCCCCTTTTTCTAAAGACACCAATATGTATCTTGGAAATACTTTTTTCTGTTTAACTTGATTTCACACAGACAGCTATTGGTTAAGTTTCAATGGTTTTAGCCAAAATTCTCATATTTCCAGTTCTATACTATTGAGAGCATTTCCTCTCCTAATATTGCCCTTATACTTTTCTACTATCACATCTGAAAGTGAAACGATGCTGTCTCACTCACTTGGATTTGTTCTGCCCTTTCCCTGAAATACAAAGGACTGTATGAATCAATTTAAATTGGCCAGAAGAAATAGCCAGCAGCTTGCTTATGTTCAAATCCTCTGCCCTAATCACCAGTATGGAAAAACCATTGAAAAGACCTACACATAATCTTACATCCATTGCATTAAAGATGAAACTGCCGAATTGAAAAGATCTCAGCCAATTAGAATTGAACACATAGCTCAATAGTGTGTCTGGCAGTTAGATTTGAAAAGGCTGCCTTTGACAAAGAAAAGCATGCCTTTATGTCAGACTGCTTAGGGTCAGAAAATAACCCAAACTAGAAACAGAACTAAAAACCTCTTATTTGCTTCAGTACTGTCACCAGTTAAAGTAATTTGCAGAGGCTTCTATCCCAATATCTAATTACCCAGAATACAATATTTGTATACAGCAGAGCTACTCTAATTCACAGTGACAGGGAGCTGCAGTTAGAGAATTAGTGAGTTAAGTGAGCAAAAACAATAAAAATCAGGACTCTAGTACCATGAAGTATGCTTTGTTCATTCCTTTTGACAAGTTTAGTATGGTGTGAATTATTTATGGTAAATGCAGTATAGTATAGCCCCTAAAAGTAATGAAGTCTTACAGTAGTGAATTCCTACAAGTTTAAGCATATTAAAAAAAATCCTAAAATGTAAGAATAGGGAGGAGAAGAGAAAAAAAAGAGGTGACTTCATTTAAGTTGTTAGTAAGTTTTTGTTAGTGAATTATAAATTATTCAGATAATTTTATTAAATTTTTATGCATTTCAAGTTAAGTTATTATGTTTGTCAACATAGTTGAGTATGCTAGAATGAGTTGAGAGTTAGAGATAAGAAAAAGATTTGGACAGTATTTCAAAACTTATATGTGATTTTATATATATATTATTTTTCACATATTGTTGCTTTTTAAAATAAATAAAATTATTATTTGCCTCATTACAGTGGTCCTCAAACTACCGTCCGTGGGCCACATATTGTATTTGTTCCCGTTTTGTTTCTTCACGTCAAAATAAGATGTATGCAGTGTGCATAGGAATTTTTTCGTAATTTTTGTTTCTACTATAGTCTGGCCCTCCAATGGTCTGAGGGACAGTGAACTGGCCTCTGTTTAAAAAGTTTGAGGACCCCTGCTTAGAATGAGGACTTTCACTCTTATGGGAGTTAACTTAAAATATTGTGAAATATTACCTAAGGAGCCAACAACATGATAATGAATAGAATTAAATTTATAGCCAGTAAACTAGGTTTCCTAAACTAGCATACACACTTACCATTTAATATAAAATAACTCTTTAAATGAGTCTTATCTTCCATTATAGATGAAGAATTTGAGATTCAGATCCATTAAATCTTTTCTAAAACGTAGCTTTTAAGTGGAAAGATGATACGAAATAGAAATACCTTAAGGCAGTTTGAGTTCTCACTCCATCATTTATAGAATCAAATAGAGTCAAATCAAAATCATACCTAATATGTTTATATGATAATAATACAAATTATGAAGTAATTATTAAATACACTGTTTTATTTTTACAAATATTTTATCACCATGTACTGTCTGGCTTCTCATCTTATTGTCATGAATTTACCACTTAATTCTTTATATTTCTACTTTCTACTTAGCCTTCAAAGTTTATATTACTAATTTTTTATTCCACACAATGTCTTTTCTGACATTCTAGTCTAGTATTTAGGCCACCTTTTTATTATTTCACATAAAGACATATCTCTACATTTATCATTTTATATTGAGCTAATCTAACCTATGAAATTATATCTTTCTAGATAATAAGGACTTATACTATTAATATTTGTTTTCTAAAAATTCAATAAAATTTCTGGTACTAATTATTGCTGAGTATATGCTTATTGGATAGAAATTGACGTAGAGGAGATATTTCATAAAACAATTTCACATGTCTCATTTAATGAGACATCTAATAAGTTATAATTCAGTTGATGATATCAAGAATGTTAATTATCACTTTTCTATTGTAATTATTGGTTACGTCTGTATGGTAATCATATAATATATATGTTGTATTTCTTAACAACTATGAATCCTAGTAAGCAATAGAAGTTTTTTAAAGAATATTCTAAGCTGATAGTCTTTCTGTGAACAGTAACTACACAAGTTTTCTCTCTGGCCGGGATCCTTTAGATTAATTATATTATACTCATTTTTCAAGTTTGGATTAAAGGACAATTTCTCGAAGACAGATTTCCTGACCTTTCTCTTAAATTATAAAATTTTTAAATCATGCAAATTCACGGATCCTCTACCTTGTCTTTCTAGAACATACCTAAGAACATTTTGAGTGACAATTTAGATATAATAATTTTTCTCTTCAAGAAAGAATTTCTATAATGGAGAAAATAAGAGCATGTGTACCCATTAGCTTGTATTTAGACCCTATTAATTATAAAATCTCAGGTATACATTTTTCAATACCTTATACCCCACTTGAATGTTAGCACCTCTGCATCAATTTTTCAAAGCTCCCTTTACTCACGCTACCACACCACTGTTTTTGCAGAGTCAGACCTGTAAGTGAGCTCTCAGGAACTGTTACCATTGACCTTTTGGTTTTTTTTTTTTTTCCTTCTTACATTTCTTTATTTTTCACACAAGAGAGAGTTTTTTTCATAATTCATCCCCCTGGCCAACTTCATTAAGTATGATGATCTCATTCCAGGTTAAATACGCATTTTTGTCCTTATAACTCAGTTCTCTTCATTTTGTATGTATTTTTGTTTGTTTTTTGGGTCACACCCAGCAGCGCTCAGGGGTTACTCCTGGCTCTATGATCAGAAATCACTCCTGGCAGACTGGATGGACCATTCCAGGTTAAATACACATTTTTGTCCTTATAACTCAGTTCTCTTCATTTTTTATGTATTTTTGTTTTGTTTTGTTTTGTTTGTTTTTGGGTCACACCCGGCAGAGCTCAGTGGTTACTTCTGGTTCTATGCTCAGAAATCGCTCCTGGTAGACTTGGGGGACCATATGGGATGCTGGGATTGGAACCACCATCCTTTAACGTCTAAGGCAAACGCCCTACCACTTCACTATCTCTCTGGCCCCTTGTTTTGTTGTTTTATGAGTGTTTTATGTAATTTAGATATCAGTCTTTGTCAGCTGTGAGATGAACAAATATTTTCTCCCAATGTATTTGCTCTTTTTATCCTAGTCATGATTTGAATAAAGAACAACATAGCTCTGATATCATGTGCAGCATACTAACATATCTTGCATAGCAACATAACCTGTGCCATTTATTCAACAAGAAAAATATGTGTTGCCAAACTAATTACTCTACTAATCTTCAGACCAGATTTTGAAACCAATTTTCAAGGCAACTTTTCTTTTGTGCTCTTACAAATAAATTGTCATAAAACATTGTTCATTAGTCCTAATGTGAAATAGTAGTGATGGAGAAGCAACAATATAAGGAAACAATAAGACATTATAAGGAAATAATAAGACATGTACTTCTTAAAGTATCTTATTTATATTACTGTGATTGTAGGTTGTAAACTTTCTTTGTAGCAACGTTTTGGATGAACTTGTAACCTTAAACAAAAACTTGGATTTATTTGTTTTAATTTGAGGCCCACACCTAGAAATGTACAGGGAACTCTAATCAGAGATCACTAGTCTAGGCAGTGCTCAGGAGGCTATATGAGTCTTGAGGACAGAACATAGGTCAGTTACATACACAGCAAGCACCATGTCATATCTCTGTGGAAGAAAACCTTATGGTTTTGGTTATTTGTTTTGCCTTTTTTATTTGGTGTTTGGTCCACTCTAGTTGTTACACAAGAATAACTCCTGACTCTGCATCAGGAATTACTCCTGTTGAAATTGGAGACCCTATGGGAAACCAGGGATTGCATACAGGTCGACACTGTGCAAGATAATGTTCTACCCTCTGTGCTATAACCTGGCATTAACAGTTTATGCTTTATAATTATAACCATTTATGAAATTGAAAGCAATGAGGTTGCTGGGAATTATTGTATGTGAAAGTAGTTAAAGGACACAGAAGGAGAAAAAAACTTGAAAGTATTTATAGATTTGGGGGAGAAACAGATAGGACCCATAAAACTAAGAGCAGGAAATGAGAAATATTTCAAGCCAGCAGAAGAGTCCCACTGAAGAAAATCTCAGGAACCCCAATAAATAATGTTCTGTATGTGTAAATAATTAAGCTAATAATATAGAAAATTCCTATTTGGGTTAATACTTGGATGCAGATAACAAATTTTTGAAGGAAAACATTTTATTTAATTAATGTACTTTGATTATCTCTGGTTGTGTTCCTTTAGTTTGCCTTGGTTATTTGAGTATACCCAATAACAGAAATTTGGCTTAACAAGTCCATTTAATGAATCCCACCAAGACATTTTTCTGCTCAACTCCTTGTGGCCAAGTTTCAGGTTTTTGGGCCCTCGTGGTTTTCAGGTGTTTTTGCTTATGGTTTTGGTAGACTGTCAAAGCAATTGTAGCGGTGAGAATCTCCCTATGTACATGTCTCAGTGTGCAGTTAACTAGCAGGAGGTGAGAAATCAGGCAGAAAAAATTTCCAGAGTCTCTTGGCATTTCTCTGGCAGCCATATGCTCATCATCAGCCAGAACCTAGACACTCATTAGACTCCTGATGAAAAGGATTCCAAAGAAAATGCCAACAAACTGTGCCACTGTGCTGGCAGGAAATTAAGACTGTTCAATGCAAGTGGAGCCAAGAGAGCTGTTGAAATGAAAGGTAACATCAAGGGTGTGATCACTGATTCACACAGGCATTCAGGATTCAGGATGTGGCTTTCTACTTCACAAAAGAGAGAAGGAAACTCTCAAGGCTATTAGGCACACTTAGTCCAACAGAGGAGTTAATGCAGACGAGGTAGACTGTTTGTGTGTTGTGACACTTGGGCACATATTTGGTATTTTTCTTTCCCTATAGAAGCCACTCCCACTTAAAACAAGAATGAAATGTTTTTTTTTTACAGGTCCCTAAGAACTAAAGACAAAATTAAATAAATGAACAACTGCCAAAATAACACAGGTTCTTCCTAAGTGGAGTCAGACAGTGTAGAGACTAAAAGACAAAATCTCAAAAATTGGAACTAAAAGATAAGGTGTTTTCATTACATGGCACTGACCTAATTTTTATTCCCAGCACCATAAATAATCCCCAAAATATGATTAGTGACCATTGCTGAACATAGAACCAAAAGACTAGACTGAGCTTCTCTGGATGTGGCCCCAAAACACAATCAAGCAAAACAAAAAGTCAGAATCTGTGACTGTAGTACTGAACAGAGGAGGATAGGGCACTTAAATTCTATTGGAAATTTTTCTATTGTTAAGAAATGTTATTTTTATCCTGAGGCTATATAGTCATCATCAATGTAGGTGGGAGACTTACTAACAGGATTAATGAGGTGTATTCAACACTAATAAGACAATCATTCTGGTATTTTCTTTACTCTATGACAGCAGAATATTGTTCCCTTCATGATGCTGAGGTCCTGCTGCAATACCATGAATCTGTGAATATGTTGTCTAGAAAGGGAGTTAGGAGCACAGGAAAAATTAAACTAATTTGAGTGTTTATACTGGATTACCCAAAAGGTCCAATGTAATGACTGTATAGAGACACAGATAAAGTACATATTACAATGATAAGATATGACAACACAAGCAACCTGATTTTGAAGGTAAAGACAGTGAACCTCAAGCCAGGAATATACTTAACTGCTAGAAATTGAAAAAGGTAATGAAACTGGCAATGACTAATGAAAAGAAATGGTTGGTGTCTGGGTCTTATAATTCTAATATAAGGGTGAGTGACCACCCCCGACCCCCGCCACCACCACAACCAAGTATTCAGGCAGAAAAAAAGAGTCTGTTTGGTGGCGCCTGGAGAGCCTGGATAAGTAAGCAAGACCTGTCATCAAGGTCAGGGCTGTTCTGCAGCAATGCACTTCTCTTAGTTAAAGAACCCCAGCAAGGCACATAGAAAATACCACACTGCAACTGTAACAGTGGGGAAAAAAATGGAGTCCTCGACAAAGTTTTGAGAATGAAGATGGTAGCTCTGATGAATCAAAAAGTACAAACCACCTATTTAGCCTCTCAGATAAGGACATTAGAGAAGAAACATGGTGGATGTTTATTGAACTCAAAAAATGTATTGAACAAACAGAATGAAACACAAGACTCAAAAGAAATGAAAGTAACAATGAGAATAATTCAAACTGAAATAACAGGACTGAAAAGCTTAGTAGGCAAAATGAAAACATCCTTGTAAATCCTCTATAATAGAGTGTCAACAGCTGAGGACAGAATCAGTAAGCTGAAAGATGCGATGCAGAACAACTCCATTCAAAAGACGATGTTGGAAGAAAAGCCTTAAAACAAATGACCAGGCAATAGAAAAAAGTCTTCAAAGAATGTGAACAGAAAAAATGAAAGTCTTTGATGAACTTATCAGAAACAACATAAGAATCATTAGAATTACAGAGACCCAGGAAGAAAACCCCATGAAAAATCAGTAGTCAAGGACATCATTGCAAATCTAAAGAGTACATGTAAACAAATCCTGCATGCCAGAAAAGTACCAATCAACAAAGATCCAAAGAAAAACACCCAAGACACATCCTTGTCAAATGATCAATTCCACAGTAAAGGATAGAATACTGGAAGCAGCAAGATCAAAATGAGAAATTACATTCTAAGGAGCATCTTTAAAATTTACAGCAGACCTATCACAAGAAACCTTCAAGGCCTAATGGCAGTGATGGAAGATAATGACAAAACTCAACATAATAAATGCTTTGTCAAAAATACTTCACCAAGTCAGACTAAAATTCAGGCTTGAAGGAAGAATACACAGCTCCATAAATAAACAGCAGATCAGAAAAATTAAAGATACCAAAGCAGCCTTAAAATACAAACTGAAAGGTCTACCTTAAGACAAGACTGACAGATACACCAAACTCCTTCAAAAAGATAATACTAAATCCCATCACAAATATTTCTTTCAATGCCAATGGAGTAAATACATCAGTCAAGAGACACAGAACGGCAAAATAGATCAAAAATATGAATTCAACTTTTTTCTGCCTACAAAAAAGACATCTGAATAGTAAGAACAAACATAGACTCAAAATCAATGGTCTGAGGAAAACAACTCCCTTAAAAATCACTGGAATGGCCATACTAATATAAGATGACACAGACTTTAGACTTAAAAAAAGTTATAAGAGAAAGAGATGAGCATTTCTTAATAATCAAGGAATATGTACAACAGGAAGAAAACACATTCTTAACCATATACACACCTAGTGATGAACCATAAAATATTTAAAATAAGTCCTGAACAATTTTAAGAAAGACACTAATAACAACACAATAGTGGGAGACTTCAATATTGTCTTGTCACCTGGTTGATAGGTCAAACAGGCTAAAACCTAGCATTAATATATTGACTCTGATGGGACAAATAGAAAATAGTTGCTTAATATAGATAGATAGATAGATAGATAGATAGATAGATAGATAGATAGATAGATAGATAGATAGATAGATAGATAGATAGATAGATAGATAGTTATGGCTTTATGGCTCTCCATCCCCAGGAAACTGAGTACATATTCTTATCCAATGCACATGGATCATTCTCCAGAATAGTCTACATGCTGGCTCATAAAACATGCCACCATAAAATCAAAAAGATATAAATTGTATTGACTACCTTCTCAGATCATAATACAATGAAATTAGAAGTTAATTACAGACACAGAGGAAAAACTTTAATACCTGGAAAATAAACAGCTCACGACTAAACAATCAGTAGATCAGAGATGAAAAGAAAGAGGAAATCAAAAGATTCTCGGAAACAAATGAGAAAGAAGACAGATTATCAGCCTTTGTGGTACACAGCAAATGTAGTAATTAATGAAGTAGAAATAATTTTTATAGGTCAATGAAAGTAAGACTTGTTCCTTTTAATAAATTAACAAGATAGATAAACATCTAGAAAAATCACAAATAAAGGGAGAGAGAGAAAAACTTAATAAACTGAATTAGAAATGAAAAGGAGGATATTACTACAGATACTGCAGACATGCAAAGTGTAATCAGAGACTACTTTAAGAAACTCTATGCCACAAAACAAGAAAACCTGGAAGAAATAGGTGTTATTGGACTCTTAAACCCACCCAATGTTGAACCAAAATGATCTAGTATACCTGAACAGACCCATCACTATTGAGGAAATTAAAATGTTAATAAAAAGCCCAGGTCCAGATGAATTTACCTGCTGTAGGCAGCTTCTGTCCAACAGCCATCAGTGAGATTTCGGTGAATCCACTTTAGGGAAAGTGGGCGAAATATGAAATATAAGATAATGAAACCACACAGAGTATGTGGGCTCAACACGTTTCTGGCAGGTGTGCAACAAGTTTAATTTTTTGAGCAGGGGAATTTATAGGGGTAAAATTAGCCAGAGGTAAAGAATAATTATAATTACAAAGCATAGTAAAGTAGAAACAATACCTAAACTATGGGTGTGACTGTAAAAAATTCTGTTACAAAGGAGAAGGTCACAACTCAAGGTGACTCTTTTCAAGCTTACTTTAAATGCAAAATTAGGATTAGGAGGGAGTAGAAAATATCTAGGAACTCAATATTCATTAGACTGGACTCTATTGTTTCAGAGGTTAAGTGAAGGGAGGAGTCAAATTACCCAAAATGAGTTTCCCTTTTTCTAAAGGAGGGTCAATAGTCAAGATCTGCATTCTGGTTACACCCTTGATTACCAGAAACTGCAGCTGCAAAGGACATATTTGAAAAAGAGAGAAAAATTGTCTTTGCTTTTAGGGCTGGCTATATCCAAAAAAAGGGGTTTTCAAATAAACTTTGGTGCTGGAATTTCTGATCCAAATTATTTGATAGAGGCCATTGTTTTGCCTGATATATACAAAGGAGAGATAGTCAAATACTGGCTGAAAATGTACTACCAGGCATCTCTTTGGAAATTCCTCATCCATCCACGCAGGGGAAAAAGGCGTCCACAGCAGACCTTTTGAGGAACCCCATGGGGGTTAAATTAATTCTACCCACCAGGAAAATCTGAGGATACATCTGGTGGGCTGAGCCCCCCTAAAAGCTTAGGTACGCCCTGGCATTCACCAATAAATTCTTTTGAACCTTTCAAAAAAAACCTACCACCAATCCTTTTCAGGCTCTTCCAGGAAATTGAAGGAAGAGAAATACTCCAAATGTTTTTTTACAAAGCTAACATTACTCTTATACTAAAAGCATACAGATATGCCACAGAAAGAGAGAGAGTGAGAGAGAGAGAACTATGACCAATAACCCTGATGAACACAAATGCAAAAGATCCTCAACAAAATCCTAGTAAATAAGATCAATGCCTCATCAAGAAGGTCATACTCCATAAGCAAGTAGGTGTCATTCCAGAGATTCAAGGAGGGTTAGCATTCTCAAGTCAAATAGCATAATACACCATATCAGCAAAAGAAAAAATTAAAACCATGTGATCATAACAATAGAGACAGAAAAGGCATTTCATAAGGTCCAAAACCTATTCATAGTAAAAACTCTCAACAAGATATGATTGGAAGGAACTTTTCTCAGTATAGTCAAGGCCATTTACCACAAGCCCATGGCAAATATTATACTCAAAAGAGACAAGCTGACTCTTTCCTCTAAAAACTAACACAAGACATGGCTGCCCTTTCCCACCACTCCTATTGAACATAGTAATGGAAGTAATTACCATACCAAAGTTAAGAATAAAATATTAAGGAAAACCACATAGGGAAGGAAGAAGTCAAGCTTTCACTGTTTGCAGATGATATAATACTATATTTAGAATATACCCTAGGAACACAAAAGCACAATGCAAAGTGGTCTCTGCACTCCTATGTTCATTGCAGCTCTAATTACAATAGCCAGTATCTGGAAATAAACCAGGTGTCCAGAAATAGATGAGTGATTAAAGAAAGGGTGGTACATTTACACAACAGAATACTATGCACCTATTAAAAAAATTAAGTCTTTGAAATTTACCTATACATGTGATGTACATGTGAATTGTTATGCTGAGTGAAATGAGTCTGAGGAAGAGAGATAAATACAGAATATTCTCACTCATCTGTGGGATTTAAGAAATATAAAAAACAGTATGGTAATAATACCCTGAGACAATAGAGCTGAGGGACAGAAGGACGAGTGTATGATATGGAGCTTACAAAAGAGTGGTGAGAGCAGTTAGAGAAATATATACTCTAAGTACCATGACAATAGTGAGAGAGAAAAATATAATGCCTATCCTAAATATAGGCAGGGGCTGGGGCAGGAAGTTACTGATGGACATTGGTGGTGAGAAAGTTGTACTATTAGTGAAAGGGTTGTACATTCTATCACTGAAACCTGTCCTGACCTGCAGGACTCTGTAATTCGTGGGCTCGTGAGGGGTTTCCAGCCTGAAAAATAGAGAGAAACGGAACCCAAGACAAAGGGTGTTCTGATCAAAGGTCAAATTTATTGATACAGATGATCGGCTTATATACTCCTGCAGAGTACGGGAGACGAGGGGAAATACAAGAACAGCCTTTGTATTACAGGTGACTTCATTTACAAGGTACAATTTGATATTTTCTCAAGAACATTTTGTAGTCAACTTAGACAGGTCAACTTAGACAGGTCAAACCTGAAACATTTGTGTACATCCTATTCATACATTCTGTAGCCAACATCTGTTTCTCATAACTTCTGACAGGACAATGTGCTGTTTCCACACTTAATTTCTATGGATGTATTCAACTGTCACAAGTTCTCAGAACTTGCACATCTCAGAACTATTGTAGATCTGTGCTGTTTCTTGTGACTTTGGAACTGGCCAAATGCCTCTTGTAAAAGGTTAGGCACATATGCATGCCACACAAAGAAAAGTTCATGCTGTGGGAAAATGAAGGCACGCCATACAGACTCCATCTTGAGTCTGCCCCTGACAGAAACCCAGCTGCAAACATGTTTGCAACCAGGGTGCTTAAGTAAGTTATTAAAAAAATGTATTATAATGTTTCATTATTCAATCCACTGACACTTGAAAAATCATCTATATTTCCATAAAGAAGTTTACAAATTCACTTATAGGTTGGAACAAAATATAAAGATAATAAATTACTGAAAATATTCAAGACATAGATTTATGTGCTAAATTTGTTAAATATATTTTTGGAATTGTCTTACTGAATTTTATAATAATCTAATGATGGTTTATTATTAGTTCTAATGTATACATAAGAACTTTTTAGCAAATTTCTTTACCATAAAAAATGATGTTTCCCACATGATTAAGATCCTGTAGTAGCCCTGCATCAAATTTACATTGAAATTCAAGTTTGAAGTTGAATTCAACTTATCAGGGCCACATCAGTAGTGTCAGATTATCTATTGTTTATCAATCTTATTTGTGACTTTATTAGAAAAATAGACTGCAGGCCCTGAGTGATAGTACTATGGGAAAGGTACTTTCTTGCCTTGAACTTGACTGGCCTAAATTCAATCCCAGCTTCCTATAAGGTCCATTGATCATTGACAGGAGTAAATCCTGAGCGCCAAGAACAGGAGTAACCTCTTAGCATAACTGGATGTGGAGTAAAAACTAAACAACAACCAACAACAACAACCAACAAGAACAACAAAAAATTTGATTAGCAGTCATCAGGTTCCTCTACAGATTTTTGTAACCTTAATTTTGGGTAGGGGGGGTAAAGCTCATGAACCAGCACTTTAAGGCATATTATATTTTTACACATATTAGACAAGCATTGATATGATTGATGTTCATGTCCATGTGTCTTCAGTCATTTTTACTACTCTTTATCCAAACAATGATGAAAGCCACACTAAGTAAAACCACTATTTATTTTCTGAACATGCCATGTTGCTCACATATGGGGATTTCTATATTATCTGTTCTCTTTCTAAATTAGACTTTTTTCTCAGAAAATTGTCAGATGGCATATCTTGAGGTTTCCTTGATTGTAACTAGGAAATAGCTGCAATAAAGACTGCCATGGGCTGGGCCTTCATTATGTCAAAATAAGCTAGGTGCATGATCAGAGAATTTTTTTAATAATACACCAATAACATAGGAAATAACTATAGAGTATAAGAAAATGGACACTAATATTCAACTCTGTACATTTAAGTTTTGCTGGTATTATAATTATAAAATAAGCTTGGCAATTGCAATCACTTTTTCTCTTTAATCTTGTCTTGGAATTGCCACTCAAAAATGGCAATTGTGTGAGAAAATGTGCTAATTTCTTGTCTCAATTGATCTTCCAGTCCTACTAAATTTAATTAATTTTTGAAAAGAAGATTTT
Organism: Crocidura indochinensis; assembly: GCA_004027635.1. Lineage (NCBI taxonomy): Eukaryota > Metazoa > Chordata > Mammalia > Eulipotyphla > Soricidae > Crocidura > Crocidura indochinensis. The sequence continues at coordinate 2,829 of PVKC010003085.1, read as the reverse complement.
ATAAACAGGTGTAACTCAGAATATATTCTTTATATTACCTAGGTATATTCTGAACCAATTACCCGAGAACCTCTTATAATGAATAAGCACTCAAGTTTACCAAATCCTAACATTTGTCATTTTATAATGAATTGTTACTTTTTGCAGGTTTCTTGAAAAGGTCTTTAAGTTTTACTTTGTTTTTTTTTCTTTAATAAAATAACAAATAAAACATAATTAAAGTTAACTCTTGAAATAGTAAAATTTTAATGTTTTCTTCTTTAAAAGCACAATCATTTTTATAATTTATAGCCTATACTGTGAATTTCTTAAAAGTAGGTTCATTGCCACCTTGTTTATTGGATCCTCTAGTCCCAATTAGTGTCAAAAATAGTACCTCAGTAAAATAGTAATAATTTATCTTCAGTGAAGGACTGAAAGTACTAATATCCTAATTTAATATATTCTTTTAAGTACATTCAAATTTCAGTTTCCTTCTAGTAACTAGATATATTATGCACTAGGTAATAAGGTATTTCATTAAGCAAACATTAAAAACACTTTGCCTTTTGATCTTTTCATAAAGGACATGATGCAATTGTCACACTCCTGAAGCATTATAAGAGACCTCAGGATGAACTGCCCTGTAATGAATATTCTCAACCAGGAGGAGGTACCCATTTTCTTAATTGATTTTTATTGAATACTGTTGAAATTCAATTCTATTAAATTTCATATATTCAGCATAATAGTATTGGAACAATATGTGTTAAAAGGTAAATCTATATAACCTATATTACTCGTGGTATCTGGATTTTGTGGGGAGAGAGTATTTGCTTACCTCTTTTTATTTTATTTATTTATTTATTGGTTTTTGGATCACACCTGGTGACTCTCAGGGGTTACTCCTGGCTATGCGCTCAGATATCACTTCTGGCTTTGGGGGAATCATATGGGACCCCAGGGATGGAACACAGGTCCGCCCTGGGTGAGCCACATGCAAGGCAAACACCCTACCACTTCATTATCACTCTGGCCCATTAGCCTCATTTGTTGTTTTAAGCATTATGATTTATAAATTTATTTATTATTGAGTTTTAGGCATACATTGTTTTAGCATCACCACCAATGTTCAATATCCTTCCATCAATATTTGCAGAGTCCATCCCATATCCTTTCTACTTCATGCTTGCTGTCATAACAGGCACCTTTTTAAATTTGGTTAGTAAAGTTTGTATCATAATTACATTGTTGTTGACTTTGTGGTTTAGATTTTGTTTTGTTTTGAGGCCACACCCAGTGGTGCTCAGGGATTACTTCTGGTTCTGCAATCAGAAATCACTCCTGGCAGGTTTGGGGGATTATATGGGATGCTGGAATCCAATCCTAGTCTGTCCCAGGTTGGCAGCATGCAAGGCAAAAATGCCCTCCTGTTATGCTATCATTCTGGCCCCAAATTCTGTTTATTTTTTTAATGGCCTCAATGTATCTGAATCCCCTGACCTCAGTCCACCATTATTTCACATCTGTTTGTATCCTCCCACCTTTATTTCTTTCCTTTTCATTATACTCTAGGGTATAGAGTGCTCTAAAAAATGCCATATAAGACATTGCATTCTCTCATGCAGTTATTCCAAATGCCACATGTAATAACATCATTCTATATTTAATTTTATTGTGGCTTATTTTATTTAACCTTATATCTTCCAATTCCATCCACATTGCATGGAATTGCAAGATTGTAACATTCCTTACAGTTATGAAGTATTTCTTATTTTTTTTACTGTTTGAATAGTCTATAGTCTTTTATTTTTTTTCTGCCTAATAAATATTTTTTTAATATTTTTTTTATTTTAACACCTTGATTACATACATAATTGTGTTTGGGTTTCAGTCATGTATAGAACACCACCCATCACCAGTGCAACGTTCCCATCACCATTGTCCCAAATCTCTCTCCTCCCCAACCACCCCCCGCCTGTACTCTAGACAGGCTCTCCATTTCCCTCATATGTTCTCATTTTTAGGACAGTTCAAAATGCAGTTATTTATCTAACTTCCTAGGGTGAGCTGGAGCTTCCAGCTCTTTTCTCTTTTGTGTATGAAAATTATTATTATTGCAGGAATGTCTTTCATTCTCCTTAAAACCCATAGATGAGTGATACCATTCTGCGTTTTTCTCTCTCTCTCTGACTTATTTCACTGAGCATGATAGATTACATGTACATCCATGTGTAGGAAATTTCATGACTTCATCTCTCCTGACAGCTGCATAATATTCCATTGTGTATATGTACCACAGTTTCTTTAGCCATTCGCCTGTTGAAGGGCATCTTGGTTGTTTCCAGAGTCTTGCTATGGTAAATTGTGCTGCAATGAATATAGGTGTAAGGAAGGGGGTTTTGTATTGTATTTTTGTGTTCCTTGGGTATATTCCTAGGAGTGGTATAGCTGGATCATATGGGAGCTCAATTTCTAATTTCTGGAGGAATCTCCATATCACTTTCCATAAAGGTTGAACTAGACGGCATTCCAACCAGCAGTGTATAAGAGTTCCTTTCTCTCCACATCCCCGCCAACACTGTTTGTTTTCATTCTTTGTGATGTGTGCCATTCTCTGTGGTGTGAGGTGGTACCTCATAGTTGTTTTGATTTTCATCTCCCTGATGACTAGTGATGTGGAGCATTTTTTCATGTGTCTTTTGGCCATTTGTATTTCTTCTTTGTCAAAGTTTCTGTCCATTTCTTCTCCCCATTTTTTGATGGGATTAGATGTTTTTTTCTTGTAAAGTTCTGTCAGTGCCTTGTATATTTTGGAGATTAGCCCCTTATCTGATGGGTATTGGGTGA
>PVKC010003084.1:0-40416 GCA_004027635.1 Crocidura indochinensis | reverse complement strand
GAGTTACATAAATTTTATGGCTTTAGAATGCTTGATGTGCTGCTAATAAATATGTATCACAATCTGGGGACTTGAGGGACAAAGTAATGGGTTCTGTTTTATTTTTCTTAATATTCTTTGGCTGAAAGTTCAATGTTAAGATATCAGCAAGGGGACTCATGTGAATTCTGTTTATGGGTGATTGTCCTTCCACTGTAACTTTACCTTGTCCTCTTTCTTTGCATCTTTGTTCTCATAATTAAAAATAAAAAATAAAAGGTAAAAAAAAATAATACTCTTTCTCCAAATAAGTAAAAATATTTATATTTGTCCCTATTTTTAAATATTCTTTGTTTTTTTCTGGGACCAAACTTGACTTCACTCAGGTGTTACTCTTGACTCCATTTAGAAACCACCCCTGGCAGGCTTGGGGAACCATATGAAATGCTGGAGATCAATCCTGGGTAGGCAACATGCAAGGCAAATACCAATCCTGTTATGTTATAGCTACAGCCCCTCTTAAATACTCTTTTTAAGAGTATTGCTAAATATTGGTTTATTTAAACTACACTGTCTTATTTTTATACTTAATTTTTTCAGACATTTTATTTTAACTTCTGTTGAATACTTAGAACTTTTCATTTATGAATTCTGGATAAGGAATCTGTTTAATGTTTGACTGTGACTTCCTGCATCAAATGACATATCTTCTGGCCTGACTTTTTATTTATTTTTATGTTTTTATTTATTTGGAGGTTTTTTTTTTTTTTTTTTTGGCCACACTCGGTGATACTCAGGGTTTACTCCTGGCTATGAGCTCAACATTGCTCTTTGCTTGGGGGACTATATGGGATGCTGGGGATCAAACCAAGGTCCTTCCTGGGTCAGCTGTGTGCAAGGCAAATGCAATACCACTGTGTTATTGCTCCAGCCCTTGGCTTGATGTTTAAAAAAATAATTAAAAAAATTCCATTAAGCAAGGTCTTCCTCTTAGTTGCCTGGAATATATGTATCATTCTCTTAGTCAAAGGTAGAATCTGTATTACATAGGACTTTTTCAAGTAAGAAAAGAACCATATTGTGTTTTTTATATAGGGCTCAAGATCACATTAATTAGGGTTTAAAGTAAAACTTAAAAAGACAATAGCATTCAAATATTTCTAAATTTATCCTGTGCTTTATTATCTCCTTTCTACATTTCTTGTTTACACATATCCTGATGTGGCTGGTTCTCTAATGTAATAGGAGCTTCAGGCACTAAAAGACTGCTTTTTATTGATAGGGAATTTCTTGTGAACCATAATATAATTTCAGAACTGTTACTTTTAAAAGTGGCAGAAGGATGAGGGAGTTGGAGTGTCCACTAGATAAGGGGAGAAACCTTGAGCTATTTCTAGGTAAGAGGCTATCAGTAATATTAGCATAAGGACTCATCAGGGAGATATGGTTCAGAGCAGAGCATCATTTCATGAAAATAATGAAATACAGTGAAACTAAGAAATGATGAGATTATATTTCAAGACTCGATATACACATATAATGCTTACTTCACTTTTATGACCCATGAACTTATGATGAAATGACATTTCAATTTCAATTTCAAACCTGTCATTGATGGAGGTGGAATACCTATTATATTGCCTGGCTTAGTCAGGGCTGTATTAGGCTAGATCAGAACAGGTCTGAGATGGAAATGGGTCAAGTGGACAGTAAGACACAGGAAAACAATGACTCTTAGATCTTGAGACTGTTTTTCCTTATAATGAAAACCAAAATCATTCTGCATTAGCTTACTTTATCAGTCCTAGATAGGGTTGGAAAGATGTATACTGATCTGTAACTATTCTTCAGAGACCTCCTCTGGAAGAGTTGGGAGATTTGTAGAGGTCATATTTTCTTACTAGGTCTTTTGTTTAATTGTCATCCAGTTATTATGATACATTCTTTGTACACGTTGGTTTTAAGCTAGACCCTGTGCGTTTACTATTTGACAATATGGGATCATCAATATGACACTGGTTTGAACAATCAGCAAGGATGCCAGAACTAATTGGCAATCAGGATGTGTATCATGAGCTATCCAAATGGAAGTTGTCCTTCAATCACTGACAGCAGACAATTATAGATCCTTACTAATACTGACCAGCCTGGAAACGCCCAATCTGATGAATGCTTGAGTGATTCATTCCAATAGAATCTTTTTAGTAGTGAAAGTTTCAGAAAGCATGATAGGTTGTTGAGTTTGTGGTTCTTGAAATGCTTGCAAGAGCTGCTTTCAGGCAAAGTTGTTCTTAGCACATTGCATGGCATATGCATGAAACATCTTCATGAGAGGAAAGCAGCAGCCAGAGTTTGGCCCCTAGCCACCACTCTTGTGCTAAGAACTTTCAAGAAAGTGTGTATGAGGGGTGGAGGCAGCAAGACACATGCCAAGATTGAGTTTGAATTCCCTCAAGATTACTATGAGCGCGATATGTATACTCATGCACATGTGCTGACATTTGCACGTGTGTTCACATGGCACCCTGTGCTGGGGAGTGCTGTCTGGGTTCAGGGGAGCTGGGCCCAGGCAGAGCCAGAAGCTGGCACAGGCATTGTTCATTGTATTGTGAGTGACATGAAATCCACCATTTGACAGCCAGCCCACATAACTGTGGTGATGTGAGAGGCTCACTTTAGATCACGCATTCCATGGCTGTGCATGGATTAATATGACTTTGAAAGGGCTTTTCTTTCTTTCTTTTAAATTTAATATGAGAATATATGAGGAAGAACATGGTAGCAATTAGCTGCTGCCATGAATTTTATGAGCAGTTTGCTAGAAACCACATTAATGGTTCCATGGGTAGTGCTGAGATCAGATTTGCTATGTTATTTTTTCTCTTTTCTCCCTTTTCTTTTTAAAAAGCCAGGATGAAGCTATAGGATAGAATCAGGTGGGTGACCTGATGGGGGCAGGTTTCTCTTTCCAAGTCAGGTTATCCCAGTCCATTCCTACTTTTGGATCCAGCAGAGACTGGCTATTGGGTCCAGCCTTGTTCTGTATCCTGGAAGAGCTGAAGGAATGAAATAACTTGACTTTGGTTCTGAGAGATGGATAGGAATCTTCTTAAGAGATGTCCATAATGGGGCTGGAGAGATAGCATGGAAGAAAGGCATTTGTCTTTCATGCAGAAGGTCGGTGATTCGAATCCTGGTGTCCCATATGGTCCCCTGAGCCTGCCAGGAGCGATTTCTGAGCATAGAGCCTGGAGTAACCCCTGAGTGCTGCAAACAAAGAAACAAACAAACAAACAAACAAAAATAGGTGTCCATAGCTAACATTCTTTCATGTTTCTCAATTTTAGCAAAAGGGAGCTAAAATAAAATGTGAGCATTAATTTGTAAAAAATTTGAAGCAAGTAGTCCTTATAAATTCTCAGGAAGTATGGTGGTGGTTTAGAAATATTTCACCTAAAAATGAGGGCAAGGATTGTTAGTATGTAAAGGGGAATTGGATATAGAAAGCAAACCTCTGCACAGCAGTTTGGGAATAAATGGGGGAAAAAAGCCAGCTGAGGCCCTGTTCAAAAAGGGTATGTCCATTTCTGAAATTTTGTAATAAAAATAATTATGTTTCTAAATAGCAGACCTTGATCAGTTTATGAGAGAAGACCAACATACACAAAATAATATTGGTAATCCTAGTCACTATAGTAAATAAGCTAGCAAGAGAAATTAGTAAAGAAACCGAACTAGAACAACAAATGGGGCATACTACTTGCTTGAAGAAAAAGAAACACAAAGGTGGTTAGTGTATAGCTTTTACTTCTGATGCATTTTATAGACATGAAGTGTTGGCTACCAGAAATCTCTGGAGGAAGTAGAGTTTGGGTGATTGAGATTTCTGTGTCTGGTGACAGTGCAGTGGATAGAAGTGATCATGACTATCTCTTGAGAACCAACACCACACAATTTTTTCAGGTCTATGTGGCTTCTGTCTTTTAGAAACTCCAAAAGAGATTCAGATTGATTATCATAAAGACCTAAATGGCTGTAGAGATGATAATAAAGGGATTAAGGCTCTTGCCTTGCATACTGCCAGATCCTGAACCCTCTCCAAATTCCAAAACAAATAATAAAACTGAAAAGCTATGAATCAAAGAATAAATGAAATCTAAATACATGTCTCTTGTAATATTAATATGGTTTGTTAAAACTGCTCAGTCTCAGATGTGTTTGTACAGCAACATCTTCTTGACTGATAACACATAGAAAATTCATGTTAATAAGTCTATGTGGCTGGAATATTAACCTCAAGATCTAAGTTGAGACAATTCTTAGAAGTTTGATTGATGGAAAAGATAGTATCAAGTAACATTTGATAGAAATATGGTTAAATGGCCTGTCTCCTGATGTTTTCTGATGAAAACAACATAATTTTACTAAGACATGAATATTTTGATAATATACTGTTAATAATCTTAAGTCAGAAAATACTCTCCCATTCAAAGTTACTTTGATTTGGGTTCAGCCTGTTTTGAAAGGATTATCTTAGAAAATTTCTGATGCTTCAGCTACATATTGTCATATTTAAAAGAGGCTATCATGAACATGTGTGTGAATTATAATAGCATCATTAATTTAAAATGCTATCCACCTAATTCAAATGTAGCTGTAATGCGAATTCAGTCCAGGGCAAAATGATCCTGTGCCTCCCCTCAAATAAAGCAAAACTGAAGTCACAGTCAGTGTGAACAGAAAAATATAATTTGGGCTGGATAGGTGACTTCCATTTTACTTTGCCTTTAAAAAACATGTTCTACAAACTCTTTTGCATAATTTCACAATTAAAAAGTTTCAAAAAGTTAACTGGTTGCAACTATGAAGGAATCCTTCATATGTATATCTCTATATAATTAGTCAAATTTTTATGAAATTGATAGTTTGGCCCTCGACAATATGAGTGCTACAAAGCTATGAAAATAATGAATTGGAAAGCAGCAAATAGGAAAGAAAGAGGAAGGTTCATGTCCTTGAACCTGGAGAGGACAAAGACCTGACTGCTCTAAATGTTATCCCAGTTGATGGTGGGATATTATGCAGAAGATAATGCCCAGATGTTTTTCATTTCTACAGAAGACAGGGGGAAAAAAGAACTCTGAGAGATTGGACTTGTATCAGGGAAGATTAGAGTTTGAGATGAAGAAGCCAGTACTGGATGAAGGGTTGTGAGACATTGGAATGAACAACCAAGGAAGATTATGAAATCCCCAGCTCTGAAATTCTTCAATTAAAATGATAGGGGTGAATGGACATGGTGAAACGGTTTCGTTATCTGCCTGCTAGTGAGCGAGCAGAGAGAGGGAGGGCTAGCTAAGCCCCAGGCATCTGGAGGCCCAGTCTCGGGGTGCACCCCACCGTGGGCTGTAAGCATTGCCCATGGCAGGGAAGTCAATGCTCAGAGCCAGGAGCCTGCTGCTGTCTGTGGCAAAGGAGCTTGTCTGTGTGCCGAGTAAGCTGACACTTCATGTTCCTTTGGACTCAGATGGCTCCAAAGTCGTTTAGGATCTTTCTGACTGCCAACTGCCACCTTGAAATAGGAAAAGTATTTTAAACAAATCCTCCAGGACATGCAGGCTGAATGTGCTCAGAATGGTCATCGGACACCTCAGAAGGACAACTGAAAACGATTAACGCGGCAGGAAATCCAATGGAAAAGTCATATAGGGGAGAGAAGATTGGGATATTAAACTTATAGCCTCTTTCTCTTTGACAAACATTTTTTGGACACAGAAGCTGAATGCTCTGAATAGTCAGATCTCTCTCTCTTTCTCTCTCTCTGTCTCTTTCTATCACTCCCTCCTTCAATATTGCTGTCTTTCAAGTTTTTTATATTTTTACTAATAAAAAATATCTAAAATATCAGTATTTGTGACTATTTGGTCAGACAGATGCAAAGATTCAAATGTGGAGAATTTAAGAGCGGCAATTAAAAAAATTTTTTTTGTTAAAAAAGAAAATAAGAGTCTCCAGCTTTGCTGTACTTAGAAAGGATACTCTTACTATGTCTGTTTTAAATATATTTCTTTAGGTGATGAAACATCCAAGGGAAAAGAGCTGTATGTGAAGAAATTTGTGTGGAAAGGATTTCATTTTTTTTTCATCTTCGTCTCCCTAAAGCAATCCAAACTTATACTTCAAAGGAGTTGAGCAAAACTTCTACCTAAGGGAGACCTCACCTCCCCCAGTGGACTTGGTTTCCATACTATGGTTTTTCTGGAAATGTCCTCTTTCCATACACTACCTCTGAGTCACGCCTCATTGAGACTGGTGATTATGATCTCCTCTGGACCTTCGGATGCTGCTGAGAATCAGGAGGATATTTTGAGCCCTGGAATTTAGGCTCTGCCACATGTTTGGATTAACAACCAGTTAAACCTTGCTAAGGCAATATTTTTCTATGTAGTTAGTTTTTATACCAAACAAGGTTTGTAGTAATTGGATGCCCTACTTGAGCAAAGCTGTTTACCAGAAAATAAATCACTCCTGGCATTAAGAAAACACAAGCCCAGGGATTCGCCAGCACAGCCTCATCCCGTTCATTTCTCATAAACCTAGCCCCAAACATGTGCATGTTCATCTATGATGACTTATGCTTTGAATTGTGGTCTCTTTATTTCCATGCCCATTATAATGCTTACCTAAACATTTCCCTCTGTTTAGCTGCGGTGCTTCTGGTAATGACTTCTATTTGGCTGCTGGGAAGACTTTGCCAGTCTTTTAGCAAGCTCTATGGAAAAGAGTGAGGCGGGAGGGAGGAATAGAGTAGGGGAACAGAAAGAAAAAAAGGTAGAGTGGAAGGCAAAAAAGGAAAGAAGGGAGAGCATAAAAAATAACATACATTTTTCCCCACAAGTGACAATAGAATTATAACATGAAGCAACTTTAGGATTATCTAACTTTGCCTCTGATTTATACATGAAGTCAATTGGAGTATGATTGGTTCTAGAGATGATAAGAAGCAGAAATAAACTGAAAGCTCAAGTCTTTCAACTACTGTTAACAGTTTTGTTATATTTGTAACAAATATATAAAAACATCTGTTATATCTGTGCTCCTATAATCTTTTTTGTTGGAGATCTTAGTTGACAGAAATAAACAAGACTTCAAACAAACAAAGAAACAAACAAAAAAAGCAAGACATAGTTGATTAAATTCTCCTTGGAGGGAAGAAGCTCAAGTTATAGATTTTTACCTTCTGGTAAAACTGGGAATCAGTGAGTTCCAGGCAATGAGTTGTTGATATGTGGGTGCCCTGCTGTGACTGGATTGATACTGGTGGTTTCTGGCAGACATTTAGTACTATTCCAAGCACATTGGATAGTATATCAGTAAGACAAATGTCAAGGCAAATAGGAAAATGAGCAAAATGTATGAGGTTTTTTAGACTTTGAGAATTTTGTCAAAATTTGCATGGAAGAAGATTATTTGAGGAATGATTTGTTTATTCTACTGAACCAAATTAGATCTAATAGTTATAATCATTTGGAATGAATATAATGGTCCTTCTACCAGTGGGCAGTCCAATCCAAGTTTGTTGTGCTTATTAAATATATATGCATAAAAAGGAAAAACACTCCTCTTAATAATTAAAATTTTTATAATGAGTCTTTATTTTTGTCTGTGTGTGGTTTTTGGGTCACACCCAGCAGTGCTCAGGGGTTACTCCTGGCTCCATGCTCAGAAATTGCTCCTGGCAGGCATGGGGGACCATATGGGGCACCGGGATTCGAACCGATGACCTTTTGCATGAAAGGCAAACGCCTTACCTCCATGCTATCTCCCGGGCCCCTATAATGAGTCTTTCATTAAATTAATTTGATGTTGGCATATAGAAATACTTTTGGAGAATTTGCTGCTATTATTAATCTTTTGAATAGGTCACATTCATAAAAATCCAAAATGATACAGTACCAAGAAGCTGAGGAAGAGAGATTGGCATAGTATCCTCTTTGTAATTCCAAAGAGTCATTTTTACCCCAGGTCATTGCACTCTGAGAAGAAAGGTTCACATTGCATGAAGACTGTATTTTTCCAGTCAATGAGCTTCACCACAATACATAAAAACACCACAACACTGGAAAGGTCACAATGGGAAAATAAAGCAAAAAGCTATCATGCTTAATGCATGAAGATAATAGTTATGAAGATCCAATTGGTAGCACTCACCTATATAGCCTCTATGATAAGGTCTTTGGATGTTCAAGGAACTCAAAGAAACCATGGATAGATAATAGGATTCAAGAGGATATAAGAGTAAAAATGAGAAAGTAGGCAACAATAAACTTTGGGATAAATTCAACAGAAGCAACATAAAAATTATTGGGGTCCAACTGGAGACCTAGGGAAAAAAAACAATAAAGAAGCAATATTCAAAGGAATCATTGCTTAGAAGTTCCCAGAGCTTAAAAAGAGAAACATTCACATCTTGGAAACCTGAAATTACCAGCTAAAAGAGACCTAAATAAATTCCCCCAACACATATGCTGGTCATAAATGATGAAAACTATGGATAGAGGTGGTATACTGAAAGTAGAAAGATCAGAAATGAAATTACATAAAATAGAGCACCCTTAAGATTTACAGCAGATTTATCATAAACAACCTATCAGGCCAAAGGCAGTGACGGGATATAGTGAAATAAAGTCAACAAAATGAATGCCTCACCAAGAATACTTAACGCAGCCAGACACTCATTAGGTTTGAAGAAAGGATGCAGACATTTATAGATAAACAATAGCTCAGGAAATTTACAAACTCAAAAACAACTTTAAAAAAAGAGCTGAATAGAGCTAGCATAGCAGTAGGGCGTTTGCTTTCTTCATAGCCTACTCAGAACGAACGGTGGTTCAAATTCAGGCATTCCTGAGCCTGCTGAGAGTGACTTCTGAACACTGCCGGATGTGACCCCACCAAAAAAAATGAAACAAAACAAAACAAAAAAAGATCTGAAAAATACATGCCACCATGTTTGCACACATCCAGTTCATAGGCTCTCTCTGTTCTCAAAAGACATGTAACCAAGCTGTGAAAAATTATGGGTAAACCAACCACTCAACTGAACTCTGGAGATCTTAGGAGAAGAGGGTGGACCAAATGTATGTCCTGCCAAATTCATGCCTGCTGCATTCATCACCAACAATTGCCATTTTGCCAATAGCCCTGCTTCACCACTCCTCTACAACTCTCTACAGAGACACCAATCTAAGCAGAACTCCAGGTGTACCAATATTTGGGTTGATGTCACCAGGACTTTTTTTGGAGTGAGTGTGGAAACCCTCCCTCTGCCTTCTCATACTTCCAGAAGACGTGATAGCTGAAAATACACGCCATAAAGTCTGCAATATCAGCAATAGTGCTTGTAATTCCTGCACAACTCCATTTTGTTTAATGCTATCAACCTGGTAAGAACATGCCAATTTAAATGCCAATGTTTATCTGAAGCTACATATCATTCAGAGACAAATGAATTAAGAGAGAGTCAACTAGCAGTAAGAATTTACTAAACCTTCTGACAATGACTTCATAATTTCATGCAGATAAAATAATTTTCACAAATTTGCTTGTTGCTATAATTCTTTTTTCTCTTTCTTCATTTTTCCCTTAATTATTTTGTTCTCATTTATCTAAAAAACAAATGCATTATGATCAACTATGTCAACTATATGACAAATTCTCTTTAAATGAAGTAAATTTAAAAATAAAAAGAAATACTTAATGGGCTACTTTAAGGCTAGAAACTCCCCACAAATACATCAAACAAAAAGATGGTACAAAATTCAATGACAATAATCTTTCTCAGTATCAATGGAGATTAAGAGATACAATTAAGAGACATCAATTAAGAGACAGAAAATGGCAAAATATATCATAAAATCGAATCCAAATTTTGCTGCCTGAAAGAAACACAGACTCAAAATCAGTTTGGAAGAAAATTTCTCAAGCTAGCAACTCCCTTAAGGATGGAATATTACTGTGAATATCATGTAAACCACTATGATTAAAATAAAAATAAAAAAAAAAGGGGGCCGGGCGGTGGCGCTGGAGATAAGGTGCCTGTGCTAATCTAGGACCGACCGCAGTTCGATCCCCCGGTTCCCCATATGGTCCCCCGTGCCTGCCAGGAGCGACTTCTGAGCGAATAGCCAGGAGTAACCCCTGAGCATAACCGGGTGTGGCCCAAAAACCAAAAAAAAAAAAAAAAAAAAAAAAAAAAAAAAAAAAAAAAAAAAAAAAAAAAAAAAAAAAAAAAAAAAGAAAAAAAATAAATAAAAAAATAAAAAAAAGTCAATAAAAAATAGGCTGGAGTGGCTTAAAAAGTTATAAAAATCAAAAAATGAATTGTATAGTATGAAATACTTGATGATAAAACATTAATTATTAACATTAATTAATTTCTTTGCAAATCATGATTCTACCCACTTTCTCTGCCTTTATACCCACATTCTATTTCATGGCACACATAATGTGAAATCTGATGTGTGACCTGATAGGCGAGAACCTTTTCTCTTTCCCTGTTACTAGGGAAAATACCTAAACAAATTAAGATGTCATAGATCTTAAAATCAGAGTTTATCAGAAATAGCATTCAACTTTACAAGATTCAGTATTTGGGGGCCGGGCGTTGGCGCTGGAGATAAGGTGCCTGCCTTCCTGCGTTAACCTAGGACGGACCTCAGTTCGATCCCCCGGTACCCCATATGGTCCCCCATGCTTGCCAGAAGCGACTTCTGAGCAAATAGCCAGGAGTAACCCCTGAGCGTCACCGGGTGTGGCCCCAAAACAAAACAAAACAAAACAAAACAAAAACAAGATTCAGTATTTACTATACTTTATATTTGTAAGGAATGCATAATTGATGAATTTCAGAGGTTTTATTTATTTAGTTTTTGAGAAATCCTTTCTGTAAGAGCATTCCTCAGAGGTGATCCGTATCATAGTTAAAAAGATCGATTTTTAATCAATCTTTTGTGTGTGCTGGTTTAGTCTGAGGGATTTGGGCGGGGGGGGGGGTGTTCTGGACTTTTGGCCACACTTATAACTTTCAGGGCTTATTTCTGGCTCTTTGCTCAGGAATTACTCCTGGAAGGCTCAGGGGACAATATAGGGTGCTGGGAATAGAGTCCAGGTAAGCGATGTGTGAAAAAAATGCTTTCTCATTGTACTATATCTCTCCAGCCCAAAGGCTGATAGATTATGGTCCATGATGCTCCTGGTTTTTTTGTTGTTGTTGTTTTGGTTTTTGTTTTTTACTGCTAGCTTAGATGACCTGATTTGGAGGGTTACTTCTGGTGGGAAATTATCTTGAAACTCGTTTTGTTGGCCAAGCAGTCTGATTTAGGTAAATACATCATATGTTTTCCAAAATAAATACAGCTATACGAAAGGGTATAATAGCTCAAAATGACATAATTTTGTGAAACCTGTTTTTTTCTGAAAATTCTCCTGTTAAAACCTCTGCTCTCAAGAGCTGGCTTGAAATCCTAATGATTGGTTTCGTTTTTATTAAAAAGCACAAAGAGATAAAGTAACTCGGGTAAGATATGATCGTGTAAGTATCAAACAATAAAAATTGCTGAGAAAGAGGATATAAAAGCGGCCAGAAGGAGTAGGAAAACAAGGTGAAAAGAAGAAAGAAAATTTAAATATATAATCACAATATTGACCTGCTTTATAATAATGAAGCTCAGACATTTCTAGATTTTTTTAAATAGATTCTTTAAAATAGTCATAGATATGATAAATTATTCTTGATAAACTACTGGTCATTCATTATTTGCTTCATAGCTGATGATCAGAACTGAACATGACTTAAATATTTTTATATGTAAAGAAAGAGAAGTATTTGAGTAATATAGTACAGTAGGTAGGCACTTATTTTTCATAGTTCCCACCTGTGTTCAAGCTCACTTTATCCAGAATCACATATGGTCCTCTCAGCCCATCAGGAATGATTGATTCCCTAGTACAAAACCAGGAGTAATCCTTGAGCAGTGTGGCTGAAAAGAGAAAGGAAAAAGAAGAGCGTATTTATGTATATCTATATAATTTGGAACTACACTGAACTATACTCAAGCTTACTCTGAGCAAGTCTGTGCTCAGGCATCACTTCTGAGTAGTGCTTGAGGAAATATATGCAATGTGGAGATCAATCAGAAGCCGATCTCTTGCAAGATAAGTACCTTAAATTCTGTACTATCTCTTTGGATATAAAAGAAAATATTTAATTTTTTTTTTTTTGGTTTTTGGGCCACACCCGGTGACGCTCAGGGGTTACTCCTGGCTATTCGCTCAGAAGTCGCTCCTGGCAGGCACAGGGGACCATATGGGGAACCGGGGGATGGAACCGTGGTCCATCCTAGGTTAGTGCAGGCAAGGCAGGCACCTTACCTCCAGCGCCACCGCCCGGCCCCCTAAAAACAATATTTAATTTTTTAAAAGGAAATATTTTAGACCAGATCTCAATCAAGTATGGCTTCTTCACAGCACCCCATCTGGCATATATTGGTTAAGATCTGGAGCTAGTCTGGTTGTCAGGATATAAAGATGCCCTTGACAACTAGAGGATAGAAGCTTATGAGGCTGATTAGCATGCTATAATATACAGGGAACACCCACTACCCTCTGTAAACAAAGAATAAAAGGTCTTGGGGGCCAGAATGATATCACAACTGTAGGGTGTTTGCCTTGCACTAGGCTGACCCAGGACGGACCTGGGTTCCATCCTGAGTAAGGAGCAATTTCTGAGCACAGAGCCAGGAGTAACACCTGAGCGTCACAGTGTGCTCCCCACCCCACCCCACCCCACCCCCAAAAAAGAATAAAGGATCTTATGGATTAGAATATCAGTAGATAAGAAAATCTGTTTAAGACTATTTCCTCATCTGTGGAGACCAGGATCAGAGATAGTTTGCACACAGTCACTCAGTCATCTGGTGGCAAGAGAAATACAAGAGCTCTTGATGCCAACTCCTCAGTTCAGGGCTCTTTTCAAAGCACTAAAAGGAAACATTTGACTCCCAATTTCTTATTGACACCAGTAGTGAAAGTTAAAAAATATAAATTGGAATAGCCCAAGAAGTCTCAAAGTGATAAGATATCTGGGTTGCTTCTAAAACAGAGAGGGACTAAGAGGGTGGGTGTGGAGGAAGCACCAGTTGTCTGGAACATGACTGCCTGCAGACAACAGAAATAAGTCAATCAGAAATTTTAGGGAAAACATTGGAAGTCAGTTCTAGAAAAGGTAATAAAAGAGCAGTGGGGAAATAGCCCCTTCAAATATCATTTGCTCAGTAGAGTTAAGTGATGTTTGTATTAAATGATTACCTTTTAGCATTTTCTAAATCCATGTTATAAAACTCAAATACATGTTCTGGGAACTATCTCAGTTCTGAGAAAGCCTGGATAACCAGTCATCTTAAGTTTTATTGCTTCTATATTCATTTTTTATGAAAGTTACTCTGCAAACCTGTAAATTTGGTTAACAAAATGGAGAAAATTGATAAAGAATATGTGAAATATTGTTGTAGACTTTTAGAACTTTCTATGACTATATAACAATTTCAAATTAAAACAATAAGTTGTGAAGCTGTGGTGAATTCTCTTAGCTAAGACTGTCAAGTCACCTGTGTTTTTCAGTAAATGGAATTCGTTTAAGGGATATTTTACTTGAGTTTATTTCCATGTGTTAAGAGAAATGAAGATAAATTGGAACCTGTTTAGTAAAAATGTCCTAGACTAGAGATCACCTAAATATTTGGGTGAAAGTTTTCCACCAAAAGATCTCTCAATCTATCCCTAATTTCTAAATGTTCTGGTTTAATGCTAAATAAATTTATTATATGTTAATTTATTTTAGGGGTAAGGGATGTGACCCTTCCATATCCTGCTTGTTCATATCTTGTCCCAAACCTGTAATTTTTTCTCAGGGAAATTTTACTTTTAATTCATATAGTTTTATTTTACTGTTATAAGTAATCATTCTTGAGACAGAATCCCCTTACTTCCCACTACCCATTGACCCAAACTATTTTTTTTGGTTTTGTTTTGTTTTTTGTGTTAAGTTTTGAAGCCAGGGCCTCAATCATAGAGATCAGAAGCTATTGAAGTGAGCTCTTTAGTAGCAAGTGTCTGATTTTGTGCCTTTTATACCAAAACTGAATAAATGTACAGCAGGCACTAGGCCAAAGCAAGTGTGTCAGGAGAGAAAAGGATACAGGAAACAGATGGTAATGGGGGAAAGGAGGAAGGAAAACATGAAAATGCTAAAAGAGGAACCAGGGGCAAACTGTACCTTCTTCTCCTTTTCATTGAGTATCATCCAGGTCAGGAAGTCAAGGCTGCCATCTTGTTTGAGGTGCATCCTTCTCTAGGGCTCTGTCTTCAATCTTTAACAAAGTATATCAATTTGGAAGAACTGATGAAGGGCTGGCATGGGGAAAGATTTTTAAGAAAATTTCTACCCTATCCTCAGACATTTTGAGATATTTATCTGTAGAGAATGCCCAAGTATCAATTGGTTCTTGAAACTCCCCATGCAAGAATCATAGTTGAGATTAACTGTTTTTTTTTTCAAATCTCCAATTTTAGCAGATGGGAAAATCATGTCCTAGAAACATTAAACATCTGACAGATGGCTTTAGAACCCAGGTGTCCTGTTCTATGTGCAATAATTTTTCTAATAATGTGTTTCAAACTCCCTACATATAAAGTACAAATCCAGGTGTGATACAGAAATTAGAGTACTGCTTATTTCTCTAATGTACTTTTTTTAAAAAATAAAAATATAGCATGATTCCTGGCACGTAGCAGCACTTAATAAATATTTGCTAAATGAATAAGTGAGGCACCTGCTTAGTTTTCTCCTCTACCCACACCAGCAACATTAAAATAACATGTTCTAAGGTGCTAAAATGAAATGGAATGACTTTCACATTCAGTCCTTTTCTTAACACTTGATACCTTTTTGTAACTCAACCTATGAACCTATGATTGAGTGGATCATAGAATTCAAGGGGATTTCCATTAAAGTAATGAAGTAGCAGTTGGATTTGCAGTTTCAAATTCTTTCCTTGGTCAAAAAAAGTGAAACATTATCTTGAGTGGGGTCTACTATTTAAATTCTGCTGAATGGTTTTTCAATAGAAGTAATATTTAAAAATCCACTTTTTATTTTTTGGAAGAATTTGTTCCATTTTGTCTTGTATTTTATTATAGGCAATGTTTTTTTTGCAAAAAAATATTTTTCATGTCATAAATGTGTAGTGAATGCCTTCCAACCAAATTTCCACATAACCAGAAATCTTCGCCAATATTTTTGTATATAGAGCTCCACTGATGATGGCTCAGAACAGAAACCTGATCTAATGTTGCTAAACATTTGGGCTGAGGAGGGTTTTAAAAGCACCTTTGGTGGTTTACAAAGTAATTTTTCCAGGTCTTCTGCTTTCTCCTTCTCACAAGGATTTTTCATGATGAAAGTCTACTTCAAATTGGACTGTAAATTTTTGAGGGCATGGCTTATATCTATTTCCTTCAAATGTAGTAAGTATTCTAAATCATGCATTGTGAACTAGGGTGTTAATGCCAATAAAGGGTGAAAATGATTATTGAGTGAAGGACAAACAACTTAGAAATGGTTTACAGTCTTTCAAAGAGCCTTAGCACATAAAAAAGTACAAATCATCTCTCAGCATGAAATTTTCATTGGATAGTAGGTGAAGAATGTGTCAAAGGGCTCTTCTGGGGGAAAGGCTGAAAATACTTATTTGTTGAATTAATAAATAAGCATAATTTATGGCTGGGGAAATGGAATATTTCTGGACAATTGCTAAAAGAAGGCATTTCATGGCTCTATTTTCTAAGAGCTGGACGACTCATGAATTTGAGTCAAATAACAAACATTTTTACTTTAGATTAAGTTGTTTTCTACATTTTCAATTGTCACTTTGATTTAAAATTTAAATATAAATAAAATAAAGCATAAACACCAAGGTTTACTACTTCGTGGTCCCTCCTGGCAGGCACGGGGGACCATATGGGGCACCGGGATTTAAACCGATGACCTTTTGCATGAAAGGTAAACGCCTTACCTCCATGCTATTTCCCGTGCCCCTGACAAGGGGAGAGTTTTATCAATGAAAATCACATGAAGTTAATGAAATTGGTTACCAGGAAGGTCATAGCAAAACAGTTGAAACAAGAATGACCTTCCATATCCCATACAGGATCTCTGTTTGGCTATGTATTAGCTTTAGTTTTGGCTCTCCCACATAACAAGTTTTGGTAAAACATAAATTTGTTTCTACTATTGAGGCAATGGTAGAGACATTAGCAACATCATAATATTCTTAATGATATAAAAGTGAGATAATAATTCAGGGCCAGAGCCCTCACCTTGCATGTGATCAGTGTATTCCCTGGTACTCCATATGGTTCCTGAGCCTACCAGGAGTGATGCTTCAGAAAGATTCAGGAGTAAGATCTGAGAACCACCAGGTGTGGCCAAAAATTCAAAACCAAAACCAAACAAAAAACATACATGGAGCAAATATTCTAAACTGTAAACTATTCTTATCTTGATTAAACTATTATTATTATTTGATAACCTATGAAGAATCAGGGGATATTTGAAGGAATGAGACCTATAAATTCTCAAGGTACTTAGATGACCTTGAATATCTGTATTTCTGGAACATGAACTTGCTTAGATGATAGAACAACTGGAAAAAAAAGTCTCCCACTGAACAGTTATTTCCCTAAAAATTATTTGAGGAAGACAGGTTCTGCCAAAATAGAACAATTTAAAATTATGCATAAACACATTTTATTACTCCCAGTAAAGGCATGCAGTGTTCAAGATTAATAATGCTTTGTAAAAGACAAAGGAAGGAAGAAATCATAGATATTTTAATACATCTATATAGGTCAATATCTGATGAAATAACTAGAATAGAATGCATCAATGTTGTTCTTTTTATTAGGTTACATTCTCACAACTTTGTTTCTTTATCTCCATATTTTTTCCTTTCCTTGAATCCAACGAAATAAGCAGTTATATTAAAATTCCATTTTTCTATCATAACATATAGAAATTATTTCTTCCAAACTTCGATGACAAGCAAAAATTGTATGCTTAGATGTCAAAAATTATAAAACATAAGCTAGCACATCTAGACAGGATGTGCATTTGGAATATGCTATTTTAAGATATATTTCTCAAATTACAGATTATAATATTCATTCCATCAAATAAACAATAAAAACAATAACAGACTTTAAAAAATAAAATAAAATTATGTGTAAACCATTTTAAACTATTTCCCCAGTACAAGGAAGTATAAAAGGTAAACATACTGCAACTATACTAGGATCACTTTGGAAAATATTCCCACTTCCAAGTTATGCTTTTCTGTTTCTTGTTGCAAGTCAGCTCCTGAAGAGTTTGACTGATGGAGGGATTGAGGATGAGGTCTTTCCCCTCCAGCTCGGAGCACGTGTCTGCCACCCTGTTCAGCCGGTGGTTCTGAGGTGAAGTGGTGGGTAAACAGCTAGCAGACAGTCAGGCTTGTGAAAATATTAGCTTTATTTGGAGGACAAGACTGAAGCCAAAAGCCTCAGTATCAGTTCCAGCCAAAACGCCCCTCGCCTTCCACAGACCCTTGTTTTTATCCCCCAGAATCAGGTACCACCCAATGGTGGGATCAGGTACCACCCAATGGTGGGAGAAGAATCAGGTACCACCCTAGGGTTGGAGCAGAATGCCGGGTCACACCCTAGGGTAGGACACAATCACTGATCAGAGTAGGGTCAGTAACATAATAATCCCATTAAAACGTTTACATACACAACAGTTTCTTTCAGGATATCTCTACCTCTTTGTCAGAAAACCTTGTTATTTCCATTGTGAAAATTTGAGTGATTTGACAATATATAATTCCATAAAGTTTTGAGAATCCCCAAACCTTCAGATTATTCCTTGGAGGATGTGAGCACCATATATCTGGTCATTACAAACTTTGTATACCAACATAAATGTAATGTTCTCTTAATTTTCTAGTTCTTCATTGACTGTTGTTGGAACATACTCTCACATACAAACGCTTGAAACTTCTAATGAAAAAAGATTAACTCTTAGATAAATCCAATTTAAACCACAAGAGAGCAGGAACATTTCCCTAAGGAAGTTATCCTTTCATAGATTGCTCTTGTCATAGGAGTTCGTGATTTAAATATTAATCGAGTAGTATCATTGGCCTGGTAGGTATTTTCCATTCATCTTTGATTTAAAAGTGCCCTCAAATTTTCTAAACCAAAACAGTTGATGTAATAGAATTTTAATTTTTAATAATTCATTTAAATTCTTGTACTTGCTGCTATTTCTGCCCAATACTTGAAAGGGAGGAAATAGTTTAATTCTTTTTCCAAAGACTTATTTTCATGGTTTTTCAACTTATTTTCTCTTGTCATTCTTAGTGTACCAATGTCTTTGTCTATCCTGACCTCCTAATTAAGAATGCCCATTCAGGGGCGGGGCGGTGGCGCTGGAGGTAAGGTGCCTGCCTTGTGTGAGCTAGCCTAGGACGGACTGCAGTTCGATCCCCCGGTTTCCCATATGGTCTCCCAAGTCAGGAGCGACTTCTGAGGGCATGGCCAGGAGTAACCCCTGAGCGTCACTGGGTGTGGCCCAAAAACCAAAAAAAAAAAAAAAAAGAATGCCCATTCATTAAGTTTTATTTTTTATATTTTAATATATAACTCCAGTCTTACTCTGTCAGAAACTTGTCCCACTTTTCTAGCACATGCAACCCTCTTTCTTGATTTTCCATTGTGTCCCAAAGTTGTTGCCAATATTATATTTGCAAATACATGTAGTAAATGCTTTATGTATATACTGACTGAACAATTATCAACATATAGCTAGAAGCTAAAGAACATTCCTAGATAATTAATAAGAGATAACTTTTCTTTCTTTTTTTTTTTTTTTTTGGTTTTTTGGGCCACGCCCAGTGACGCTCAGGGGTTACTCCTGGCTATGCGCTCAGAAGTTGCTCCTGGCTTGGGGGACCATATGGGAACTGGGGGAAGGAACTGCGGTCCGTACTAGGCAAGCACAGGCAAGGCAGGCACCTTACCTCCAGTGCCACCACCCGACGCCAAGAGATAACTTTTCTTAAGGCTCTAGAAATAAGGGAATTTTCAGATACTTTTTACTGGTTGTAAAAATAATAAGCATTTCATCTAACTTCTTTTTTGGGAGGGAGGAGTGATTGAGCCTTACCTGGTGGTGCTCTGGGGGTACTCCTGGTTCTGTCTGTACTCTGGAGATTGCCCCTGACAGTGATCAAGAACCATATAGTGCTGGGAAATTTGCTTACAGATGGATGGACATGAGGACTGTTATGCTGAGTGAAGTGAGTCAGAGGGAAAGGGATAGACATAAAATAGTCTCACTCATCTGTGGGATACAAGAAAAATAAGACAGTATAGTAACAGTATTCAGAGACAATAGAGATGAAGGACAGAAGGATCAGCCCATGATAAGAAACTCATCACAAAGAGCAGTGAGCGCAGGTAGAATACAAACTGCACTGACAACTACTATGACAATGACAGTGAGGTGTTCATCTGGATTGGTGGCTTTATTATGAATGATGAGGCATTCCCTATGATGCCAATTCTTCATTTTGAGTTCTTTTTTAAGATTAGTTCAGGAAGTAAAAAAATGTCAATGGAGAAAAATAAATTGGAGGTAAATGAGAAGATTTAATGAAAGTATCATGTCTTAGCACCAAAGACTGAACCAGAGAGAAATGAAACCCTCCCTCCTCTGTCTGGAGGATTTCCTGGATGATGTTAAGTGTCGCCCCTACCCCTTTACTCAATGTGATCAAAAAAAAGGGGCACTAAATTGTGGCTTTCATGAAGCAGCACAGATTAAAAAAAAAAAACTTGTCATGCAATTTTTTTAGTTTACAATTCAAATATTCTAGATTGGTCGACACTGGCTCAGAGATTTATACCAGCTTATAGAAAGAGAAATCTGTTATTGATTTTTTTATCTTATTTATTTCCTCTTTTTTCCTAAGTAAAATTCTCTCTAAAACAAGTATTGTGGATTGGCCTATTCTCCAGGAATGTCTGAGGGTTGTAGGATTGGAGGTTCTTCAAACTCACTACTGAATTCTAGGGTAGTGTCTCTTCTCCAAACATTTTCTTTCTGGAAAACCATGATTTTCAGACACCCCTAAGGAAGTCTTTGCCTTGCTGAAGGAATAATTGGCACTAAAAACTTGGTTCTGTTCTCACTGGCCAGCCCCTACCACTTATCCTCCACAAGCTATACACAAAACTTCTCTAGACAATTTCTTACTTTGGGGATCCAATTCCTATAAGGTTATAATCATAGAGAGGAGCTTTTCAATCAAGTAAATGAAGTTGTAGGGAGAAAGATTTGAATGCAACTATCTAGATATTCTTCCTTCTGTGTTTAAGTTAAGCATGATAGGAGCACACCCCCCCCAAAAAAAAACAACAACATCATGAAAGGAGGGCAAGTTAGAGTCGGACAACATAATAGATATTCAACCTGCATTATTGTTTCATTTCTCCTAAAAGTCCTCTTTATCCTCCCAAAATTCATTAGTGCAGAGATTAAGCAATTTTTCTGGACTCATGGGGCTGGTTCATAATAGGCTGAATAAAGATCGTCTCCTGTATCTTACTACTGCTCCCCAGACTATGTTTCATATACTTCTGGACCTTGTAAGGGATTTATACATATGACCGGAGAAACTCTTGGGGGAACCCAGGTATCTGCCAAGAGAGCAAAAAGGACAGCTTTCTGTACTACTCAAAGTCCTTTAAAAGACTGTACACCGGGTGTGGCCCAAAAACCAAAAAAAAAAAAAAAAGACTGTACAGGGACCTGATCTGATGTCACACCCAATGCATCTCATCACATAGGTAGTCACAGGACATTAGGATTCCTGGGGAAGGAATATTGAAGCCCACTGTCAACAGGGAGAGTGACTGCAGGGTGCTGTGTGCTTCAAGCTCCCACAGAACTCTCCTGAACATCTATCTTTCTCGAGGCTTCTGCAGGGCTGAGCTTTTGATAAATTTTTAAATCTCTACTGCATCTCATTATTGGACGTTGGACTTTTCAAAAATCACTTCAGGGAATATTTTCCATTTGTTTCACTTTTCTAAACACAACAGCTGAGAAATTCTTCAAAATCCAAGTCAGATGATGTCGACACCCTCCAGGGACTCTGTCTTTTAGAGCCACTGAACTTGAGTGCCTTCAGGCCAGACTCACTGGAGAACTCAGCTACCAACAGCTCCTGCCTGCCCCCTGCTGTAGTGCCTCTGACCCATGGGCTCCTCCTTATCGCTGGGCCTTTGCACCAACCAGGCTTATCACTAGAAATATTCTTTTGTAAAAGTTCTCTGTGCTCATTTTCTTACCTTCTTTGAGTCTGAGTGCCAATAACATTGCTAAACATATTTTCTGGGTTACACAGTCCAACACTTCTCATTTCTTCCCTACTTTGCTTTGATAAAAGCCTTTCTAGTTCTTAGACATTCACTTTGGTTTAGTCATTCTCTCATGTTCTCTTTACCCAATGGAGCACCAGAAAGAGACCTTTGCCTAATGATGGCACTTCCCCCCAAAAATTACTCTAACAACATAGGATGGAACGAACAGCAGCTTGACCCCTACCAACAATCATTGCTAATTATAAAGCTAGATAGATTTTCATAGCAATAATATGTGTAGATCCTAAGTGTTCTCAGTTTTTTGGCTGAAGATATGTAGATCTAAGAGTTTCCAAGCTTACTGTGAGGTCATACAGCTGGTGAGAAAGGCCACATTAGAACCAGGTACCCTGCCTGCAGCCTTCATTCAGTCTTTGGGGAACAGACTTGTTAAGTTCCCAGGTGACTAATCTCATGCCTGAATGCACAGGCCCCTGACATTGGTTCCAGTCAGGCCTCATCCCCAGACATGCAGCCTTCCATCAGTGTGAGAAAAGGGTACCACAGCACCACACCGCTCTCATTTCCTGGACAGAGAAATACGTGTCTCTGCCTGCTGGGCTCAGAGCAGTAGTAATTATGAGAGTCTGGAGGGAAGTGAGAAAAAGCAACAAGGCCATTTAACAACCTTCACTGACCTGCAAATTATTATTTACAGTAACACAGGGCATTTCCTTTGTAGAGGCAGACATAGAACATCTGACACACGAGGATTTTTGTTTGTTTGTTTGTTTGCTTTAGATAAGCCTGAGTCCTCACAGTGTTCTTTGAAAAACAGACAAAGAAAAAAGTGACTGAGCTGTTTTAAGAGATGAAAGGAATGGACCCTTGCTGTTCTTTATTAAATTCCATCTATAAATATCTGAAGATGATATTAGAAAACCCGAGAACCATGTTGGAAAGTCTGGAGAGGCTGTGCCAAGTCTTATTTGTCCTGCCTTCCTGTGGGGTTGACAATGCTGGAGATGGTAGAGACAGAGAAGTGTGTATGAACTCACTGCTGAGATTGGGGTGGGGTTTCACTACTCCCCTCTTCGCTCCAGGTCCCCAACATGCAGCAGACAGTCTTTGCCTAAGACAGATAACCACCTCCAGAAGGAATGAAACCACACAGAGGGAATGAAAGAGCATAGTCAAGATCATTTTAAAATAATTTTAATTGAATGATGATGAGATACACAGATGAGATACAAAATTTTTAGTCATACAATGCTCTAACACCCATTCCCTTCATCAGTTCCACCTATATCCCATCTCTCTGCACCTCTAGATCAGGCAACTCTCTCTATTCCCATCTCACTCTCACTTGCTCGCTCCCCATTTTTCTCCCCCTTCCCTTTTAGGTACTGTGCTTTGCAATTCTGTCTTTTTTTAAATCTTTCTTCTGATGAGCTCTTTGCCTTCTCTAAGACTCAGTCTGCTCTCCTAGTTTTGTGCTCTGGAGTGACAAAGAATAACATAATCTATTCATATTAGTCACAGAAAAACACTCATATGTACATTGTCTCACTCACTCTAAAAGCAGATATTGAAGTTATCACATCTAGAAGTTATCACAAGCAGATGTTCCCCAGAGGTTTTCCCAGGTGTCTGTGAATGTTTTTATGTGTGCACTTACTTGTACATGCACATATATGCTCAGACACGTTTCGTTAAAAAGGAAATGCTGCTTAAACCTATTTAGAAAAAGAGAGGAAAGGGCCAATGAGAAAGTAAAGAGTTAAGTCACTTACTCTGGCAGATGGCCAACCTGATTGGATTCTGGATTATGCATATTTGTCTCCTGAGCACTGTTAAGGATTACTTGGGAGCAAAAACAAGAAGAAACCCTGGACACTTCTGGGTGTGACCTAAAATACAAATAAAAGAAAAAAATATAAAAAATTCTTGATATATATACATATATAGAATATTAACCTCTTCTAATGGTAATTGGATATGGACATGCCTCTTGGACACACTCTTATAATGGACAATGGTCCAGCAGGTATTGAAAGAAAAAAATCTGTTGACAGGGGCCCCAGGGTAGAGTCTGGAGCAGAGTCTGTTTGCCCGAAGGGAAGGAGGCCACGACTGACTGAGCCTGGCCAGAGATAACGCATGGGTGAGAAGCTGCCTGCTCTATCTCTACCTTTCTCTATTCTCTCTCTCTCAAAGCAGGACCTAGAGGCCTTCCAAGCCTTCTCTGGCCAGTAAATTACCTCTCTCTGTGTCTCTGTCTCTGCCTGTCTGTCTCTCTCTTTCCCCCCTTTCTTTGTCTCTCTCACCCCCTTTCCCAGCGGCAGACCAGACTGGAAATAAGATGATGCATTGTTTCTACCCCCCTCTCTGGTTGCTCTCTCTCTCCTCCAGGACCCTCCTGTGGCATCAAGATTTTGGGGTCCCTGGGTGGGCACCTCACCCTGCCCCACAGCCAGGTCCCCTGGACCTTGTAGCCTTACAGTTTTGCAGCCTCGGCAAAATGAAAAGAATAGACAAAAGAAAAAGCAAAGAAACGATCTAGGAGTGCATAAAGTAAGCTCCAATTCTACCACCTTTGCCTTTGTGCCTTGCACCCACTGCCTTGTTATGTGCACCTGCACCTGTGAGGGGCTACACTTCCTAAATTAGGAGAAATTCCCTCCCCACCTCAGCAGCTGCAGCGTACACTAGACTGACTGCTGAAGGGCCAGTACCTGAAATTTAAAGGCAACAAGGAGGGGTTTAATAAGTGAAGGAAATTACAACTAAGCCGAATCCCATTCAATTCTGATTCTTTCACCCCAAACTGATGCACCTGAGGTGGGTCTCCCCAACTTTTCTCAAACTTAAGGCCCAGATCAACAATACTGTTTAGAGGCTAGAAGGTGACCCAGTGGTATTACATACCTTGCTTGTTTGAGGCCCTGGTTCAATTTCCATCATGGAGATAAAACAAAACATAATCTTACAGAGTTTTCCTTTAAAATGGGCTGAGACATTAGCATCCACAAAATAGTACTAATATAATGCCTTACCTACATGTCAGGGACAAGAAAGCAATACTATCTGCATTTTATCCTGTCCCCTTGCTCACATAGTGTTCAGTTGTCTGCAGAGTTGCTTTGGGAATCCCCAGAGGGCGGATTACCTGTGCTGACCACTGGAGCCCTCACAACAATGACCTTTTGTGCAAACCATCACCACCTCCTTCTAACACTCTCCCACCTACCACCAAGTACTGCTGTTCAGTTGCCTGGCCTTGCACTGGGTATTCCATATTTGAGGTCCTCTCATCTACACCTGACTGGTCCCAGGGTTACTGACACACCCACAGACTTTGTTCCTCTGGGACTCAACCAAAAAGATCTATTTGCTGATGCATCTATCTGCTGTCTGCAGGACAGGTATGGCTCTGCATGTGTGACTAGATTGAAGAACCCTGTCTTAGAAACTCCCTCCTTAGCCTCCACTGAAGCCTCTGTCTCCATGGGCCCAGGTGCACCTATGGGCCTAGCTGTGTGTGCCTAATGCCATCACTCTTCTCCTTTCCTTTCCTGTTTCACCCATGACACTTCAGACCCATGAATATATATGCCTGTTGAACTTAGTTTCTCAGCCTCCTCCCCAATCATCAGACAAATCCAGCCACATACGGATTCATTTTAAGGATTATCTGGGGACCCTTCTCCCCCACCCTCTAACTGCAAACCCAAGAAGATCAGGTTTTCAGTCCAGACATCAGGTAAGCCAGTCTCTGGGGAGTGGGGAGGGGATAATCTTGAACTTCATCAAAATGTCTGGAAGTTCCAAATCTAAAGCCTGGATTTAATATGAAAATATGAAGTCCTGAGGCTTTATTTCAGAACTGCCCTTCCTCACTTGCATGGGTGGAGCCCTAGGGCTCATTTGTCTTTATAAAACTAGCCAAAGGTAGCTATTTTACTTTATTTTATTTTATTTTACTTTATTTTATGTTTTGGGGCCACACCCGGTGACGCTCAGGGGTTACTCCTGGCTATGTGTTCAGAAATCGCTCCTAGCTTGAGAGACCATATGGGACGCCGGGGGATCAAACTGAGATCCATCCTAGGCTAGCATAGAAGTCTTACCACTTGTGCCACTGCTCTGGCCCCAAAGGTAGCTATTTTAACACTTCCATCAATCCATTTATCATTTATCTCCTGCCTTTCCTCACCACACTGTTCTTCCTGTCAAGTGCCCTGGGCATTTTAGATATTTGGGTAAAAAAGTAACGGAGGTGGGGATATAGGAAGTTCAGTTTACTTGAAATATTTCAGCATGTTCAAACATCATTCCCAAGTATGGTTCTCTTGCCTTCCTTAGGGCATCAAAGTAAAGTATTAAAGTCTAGATTATATTGACTGTGTCCTGAGGCACCAGTACTGATATAGTATGAGAATCACAGAGGACAATAAGTCTGCACCAGTAGGTGTCCAGTTTGTAATTGGACATCATCAATGTTGAATAAAAGCTAACATCTCCAAGCATAATTTTCATATGATATATCACAGTAAAAGCTGAATTGCCTTCCCATCATATATAGAAAAAAATAAAGATAATTATCTGAAGAAGTAATCATTTTAGGTACATAAACGTATATACAAACAAAATGTAAAGAGTAATAGCCCTGTAGTAGAAAGATTATCATAAAAGTAAATTGATGAAAATATAATAATTCAAAAACTATATTTATTGATTTGGGTGACTTTTTAACATGTCTTTTTACAATATATTGTAATTATAATTACAAATAAAATTTCACATTAATAGAGCAAATATATACAACAAATTCATGTTTTGTAACACCGGCTTCTTTCTTTCAGTTGAATGCATTAGCTTCAAGTCCATATAACTTGAATCTGACTGGTACATGGAGTTAGGCGTATCTGTACCTCTTTTCTTCTTGTTTGTTATATCTATAGTTTGGGGTATCAATAGTGTTGGAAAGAGAGAAAATCAATTACCCACTTTCTTTCCTTTTCTCAACTTCCTGACAAGTTTAGCTCAGGCAGCCATAGAAGGTTCCCATTTCTTTTCAACTATCTTAACTGGAGTCTCAGGAGAAATTTTCTCCTCACATCTTTACTGCCAAGTCTCTTAAATGTGACCTTTATTGCTCCATCTATCCTCAGCCGAGTCTGAGGCCAGTTTTAACCTGCCTTACGTCCTATATTCTCCCTCCTCATTGTGCCCAGCCTGATTCTTGATGTTCCACTCTATGAGGTAATGTTATTTCTTTTCCCCCATTGCTCTCCTGAGAATACTTTCTACCTAGGGTCTTGAGCTACTCTTAGAATAGATAAGCCCCTCCATAAGTAAAGAATAGTTTTTCTGCGTCCTCTTTTCTCTCTTCTTTCAACTCAAGGAGAAGACTCAGACACATTATTTATTTATTGCTTATATATACAAGATCACAGTTTACATGGATGTGGGAAAACCACTAGCACCTTCCAGTCTGGTGTGACTTGCCTTTGAAGTCATAATATAGACATAAAAAGATATGAGGCACTCAAATATCCTTCCCCCTTCCAATGTCAGAGATTTTCTAGTTATTTGTTAGTCTCTGCCACACTAAGTTAAAAAAAGTTTTATTTGTAGTTAGAAAATGTGATTTATATAGTGTATCTGTTACCGATTGACCATCCTTCAATAAGTCACTTCTGCTTGGCCTTTATATATCAAAGTTGGAGATTGGATTATGTGATTAGTAGAGTTCTCCAAATCTGTAAATTATTATCTTCTTTAAATCACTATGTCCACAAAATGATTATTAAAAATATCTTGACTAGTAATAATATTCACATAATATATTATATTTGAACTTGGATTTAAGGAGAGTAAGGAATTGGGGTTGTGGTAGTACCCATGCCAACATGTTAGGGCCAACAATGCCCTGACTTAGATTCCTTTCTCCATATGGCCACATGAGCATTACTCTGTGACAGTTATGGTCCTATAGAAAAGGAGAAATCTTAAAAAAAAAACGTTGTTCACATTGGAAAAAAAGGCATCAAGGGAAAAATATAAAAGTTTTAGTATAATCTTTTATACTAATCAGACCTGTGTCTTACTTTCTATGTATATTTAATAATCTAAAAATAATGCTTAACCTATAGTGATTAAATACATTAACAGATATATAGAAGTATAGGTCCATGGAAGTATTTAGAAATGTTGAAACCTAAAAGGATGGATCTGGGGATTGTGATTAGCTTTATGTATTTATTTGATAGTGGCGGTCATTTTACCCAACAAAACAATTGGTGATGGAATTAATGTTTCTCTCAGAACACTGCTCTACTTCTGAGTCATATTCTCACTCCCTCCTGCTATTTTCAATGGTTCTCAGCCCACTTTTTAATTTCTTTTTTTTCCTTTTTTTTTTGTTTTTGGGTCACATCCAGCAGTGCTCAGGGGTTACTCCTGGCAGGCTCGGGGAACCATATGGGATGCCAGGATTTGAACCACCGTCCTTCTGCATGCAGGGCAAATGTTTTACCTCCATGTTGTCTCTCCGGCCCCCCCCCCCACCTTTTAATTTCTATAATTTCAGCTTGTTTTATTTTCTCAGAGCTTCCTCTTTACTACATTTTCTTTCCTTTCTGTATTATGGTTAGACAAATAGATACTCTTAACTGTCTCCATTGAAAATTAAATAACTGAAGAAAGAAAAAAATTAGAATACAGAAATTCAAAGTACCAGGGACATCTTGGAAGTGTCTGAGTACAAGGACTCGCCTTCACCACTTACAGATTCCAGGATCTACAGGAAAGAATGAAAGTGCCAAGTAAGCAGGCAGCTTGCAACTGTGAAAATATAGAATTGTGCAAGGTCACCCTGGCCTGTCAGAAGAGATGAACATTTTGACATTTTGACTGGGTTGAAAGATCTTTTAACATCATATCCTACATTTTTTTGAGTCAATCCTCTCTAACAAGTCATCTTCATGCTATGAACATGGTATTTTGGGAGGAACACTGCAGACCCAGATGGATAAGGTGAAAGCACATCAAGTGTTCCTGTTCATTAGTAGATTAACAGTTTTTACATCAACCCCTTATGTGTTTGTAACTACGTTAGGTAGTAAGAAACAAAAAAAATTATATTTTTATCACTGATTTGAAATATCTTGGGTTTGATCCAGCTGTTGAACCAACCAAATTGAAGTCCAGTATATGAATTATGGAAACTTCATCAAGCTACTGCTTCCCTCGGAGTGAACCTGCCTGCCCTTGATGCCAACACCCCCCCACCACCACCACCTATCTCCAAACTTTCTCTTAACTGTAGCAGATCTCAGAACATTTTACAAATAACTAAATGCCATCACTGGATTTTGGAGCATCCTGCTTAACCATTGCCTCCATATTTTTTTCCTTTTACCAAATTTGGTAATCTAGCTAATCATTCCCTCTTGCACTCCGCCAGTTGCGACATATGCTAGTGGTTTGTTGTGGAGCATTGGCTCTTTGGGGTTGATGATTTGTCACTTGGGTCTATGTGGCAGAAGAGGTGAATTCCAAGAAACACATGTTTAAGAAATTCAGGAAGCAGCAGGGAAGTGGATATGATCATTGGCTAATTGGGTTGTTAAGCCAAAAATGTCTTTTGGTGCTCACCACAGAACTCTTGCCAATTCTTAAGTGGTGGCGACCTCCCTTGAGGTCATTGTGTGAATAACTGTGATAAATAGATGGTTTGAGAAGGTTAGTGATTTTTCTCTTTCTGTGTTCAACTTTTTACAATCCCTCCTCCTCTGGTTGATTGTGATCTTATTGAAAATTACAAACCAGAAGGCAAACAGCTGCCAGGATCAGTGGTGAACATTTCAGGATTCATATTTCTGTGGTCTGTGGCTCTTGAGCTCAACTTGAAGAAAAGTCATCTTGTTTTGGTGATATCCCAGTACCCATTCCTTAAAATACACACTTAGCCCTGGTTTACCAGTGAGCAGGAGGTGGAATGGACAGAAAGTTCTGGATAAATTATCTATCACACATATATACATATCCCTCACATCTGTCTCAATAATTGTTTCTTGTTGAGGTATCCGCCTAGTCATGCACTTTGGAACTAAAATGCATACAAGAGACTCAGTACATAGTTTTGAGGGGAAATTTGACAATATTTTAAGCAGCCTCTCTAAGTACCTGAAACAAGTGATTTTGTGGTTGCTTGTATTTAAGGCTGTATGCCAGTTCCAGACATTTAAAGGAGAAAGAAGGTTGTAGAGTGAATTTTGCTATGTTCATAGAGCAGAGACCAGCTTAGTGGATAATTCTGAATTGATGCAAAAGTTAAGATCCATATCTCCCAAGTCCTGCTTCACTTCTTGCTAAACTGAAGAACCTCAAGCAAATTAGTTTGCCTCTCAGGACCTTACTCACTTCATAATCAGATAATTGGATCAATTCTTTTATGACATGCTTTCCTCTGTGTTTTCTCAAACATACCTCAAATATTCCTACCACCACAACTGCTTTTATGATTCTTTTAGAATGAGTCATTAAGAGCATATTTCACACTGTGATCAAACACATCACATTTTTAGATGTGGTATATTATATACATCACCAAATATCATTAATTTTATGTAGTTACAGAACTGTAAACATTAAAGAAAATGAGAATGTTTTAAAATATTCAAATATAGTGACAATCAATCAAAATAGTGACAAAAATAATGGCTAAAATATATTGTGCAAAGAAGGACTTCTGTGTCCACTTTGGATATTAACTGAGGACTGCTAAAGTCAGTGACTTCTTAATAGTACTAAAAAGGGGGACTGGAAAAATAGTATAGCTGGTAAGGCACTTGCATTGAACATGGTTGACTTGGGTTCGACCCTCAATACCATTTATGATTTCCTGAGACTGTCATGAGTTATTCCTAGACTAGTCAAGATGATTATTTAAACACCATTGGGTATGACCCCATAGAAAACTAAACAAAACAAAAATATTAAAAATCCTTTAGATATTATTTATATTACTAATTTATCTAGCTTTGCCTCCATAGCCTGAGGCACATAAATTCTAAATTGGTGATATCTGATTTAATGAAATGTTACCATGTTGATTTTAGGAATGTTGAATAAATGGATAATTATTGAATCTCCTAAACTAGAGAAATGTGATATGATCTATGAAACTACATCTCAAACATAAATTCCTTTATCTAACAAACACTAGAATATATAGAGTTAAGTTTGAACCAAAATGAGATTTCCTGAGGTTTTGAATGCTAATATGTACTGCATTAGCCTTGAGATGGGTAGGGTACTCTATAACAAAATAGAATACTTGCCAAATCTGGTATCTTAAAACAGTCATGTAGACTCCAGTCTTCTGATTAAATTCTTTGGATATTAAAATTTTGTTTGACCTAGATTTGAAGTGACTGGATAATATTTTTCCCCTGCAAATTTCAGGGAACTCCATACTGAGGCTAGGGGACTGCATCTAAATCTTCCTTTAAAAGCCACTCATAAAACTGAACTCAATGCTAAAAGTTTCCACCCAAGAAAATGAACAAAGCAAGTTGGATTCAAATGGCAATGGTAACAACAGCAGCAATATATATATATGCATATATATATGCATATACATCTTTAGAAAATTCTGTAATTAGACCTCAACATGTAAATAATGTAAATATGTTCTAAATAATTTGAGTAATTGTGGTCAAATAAAGAATAGAAATGAAAAAGCAGTTTCATTTTTTTCAGGAGTTAGTTTTCCATTTCTTTCCCTCTGCTCATCAACATCATAAAATGTTAACTCTGCAGGGCTCATTAGTGAGCTATGACTCCACTGCTGCAGCTATAGAAAAGGGAGGTCCAGAGAAGTGATGAGGTTGAACATTGTCAAGGAATCTGTTAGAGGTGGAAAAAAGATGGATGAGAACTCAACCCTCTCTGAGTTACCATACCACATAGCAATCTAATATGCAATAATAGATGTTTGTGAGACTGAATGAACACACCCTTTTTGTTTTTACTGGGAATGGATTCTATCAAAAGTAATCTATTCATGTTCATGTGTGTATTTTCTTTAGCTTTTTTTTTGTATGAGTAAGCTTTTCTGGATCAAGAAAAATTTTATGATCCCTGGGCTATGTCTCAGCAGTAAAATACATACTTTGTATGCATAAGAATTGAATTTGATCCTTGGCACCATAATTTAAAAAAATAGATAAATGGAAAAGGTATCTGAGAAGAATCTCCTCTCATCTAGAGCATTTATTCACTGATAAAAGTGTGGACTGGGGAGTAGGTGGGATATAGGTGCAAAGAGAAAACAGGCAAAAATAATCACTCAATAAAGGAAATAGGGAGTCAGAAAGATGTACAGCGGGTAGGGCATTTTCCTTGCACACAGCCAACCTGGGTTCAATCCTTGGCATCCTATGTGGTCTCCTGAACCTGCCAGCAGCAATTTCTGATTGTAAAGCCAACCCCTGAGCACCACTGGATGTGGCCCAAAAATACAAAACAAAAAAAAAAAGAAAGAGAGAAAATAAAGTTATTATTAAAATGAGTTTCTAAAACAAAGTTTTGGGTCTGATTTAACAGGATTGGGATCTAAAGTACATACCCCCCATTTTTTAGAGAGAGTTAAAAAATTGTTCTCACTTAGAACTATTTTCTGAGAAAGTGATCAACTTCATTTTCTGGAAGAGGAAATGGTTTAGAGATCATGATGGCTGGCCCAACTTGTTCAGCAATTTATTTGCAAATATCATACTCTACCTGGTACTACCTAGAGAAAGAGACCTAATTTTCTTTTCTTTTCTTTTTTTTTTTTTTGGCCACACCCAGTGACGCTCAGGGGTTAGTCCTGGCTATGCGCTCAGAAGTCGTCCCTGGCAGGCACCGGGGACCATATGGGAACCGGGGGATCGAACCATGGTCCGTCCTAGGCTAGCGCAGGCAAGGCAGCAGGCACCTTACCTCCAGCGCCACCGCCCAGCTCCCGAGATCTAATTTTCCATCAATTATTGGTCCTTTGTATTAATATTTTAATTGGGAAGGAAAAAGAAAGAACTCTGATATATGGCTGAAACCACAAAAGAATAAAAATATTGAAATGACTTTGGGTTAGCAGATGCCAGTTCATTGAACAAAAGAACTTGAGTGTTCATTTGCAAGAAGAGGATGGTAAAAAGGAATGAGAACTCATTTGTAAATTTTCATGAAGCTCATGATTTGAAGTTGCCTAATTTAATCCTGCTTCCAATTCAGTTACTCAGTTTAGGTCAACATAATTCTTTCTTCAAAGTCATTTTATGGTGTCTCTATTAGTGAATTTCTGGGTTCACTCTTCTAGGGAATCGAGCCTAACATCATCAGCATAGCTTCTTTCAATGAGGGGGTAAAAGCAGTGTTATTTCCCCCCATTTGTTTCATCTCTGTGTCAGGGCATGGCAAAACTACTCATGAAGCACTTCAGTAAATGGAGGACTACAGGAAGAATGATCACCACTGTCTCCCCTGATTCCTACCCCATTACCAAAATGAGTTTTTTATGAGGTAAATGATTTGCTTATTAGGTAAAGTAAACAGAGACACAATGTCAAGTTCAAAATGGAACAAGTTTATATTCAAAGTGACACCGAACAAACAACTAGGCTAGAATGATCAGGCCCTCTTGGGAGGCACGAGTGTGCCTAGAGGAGAATGACTTCAATTAACTTCAATAGAGAAAGGCTTGCAATGTGGCAAGTGTGTTCCACCAAAACTGAAACTGCTCATCCCAGGAGAGCAAGTGGCTGGGATGGGGATATGGCTAAGCTGATTGCAGTATTACTTCACTTTCAGAAACTCTGGAAATCACAGACTCTGATGAAGAGCCGAGGCTCTCCAGGTGAATTTTGTCTTTGTAACCACAAGGAAACTGAGGCTCAGGGAGGTTTATAGTCTTGGCCGTGGTCCCAGAACAATTAGTATCTGAGCCAAGTCTCAGACCTAAGTTTCCTTGTTATCATGAAGAGGGGGAAGGGTGAACATTTCTACTTCTGGTATTCCAAGCAGAAATCATCTTGAGAGCAAGAAACATGTTGTATTGTTCCCACAGTGCTGGATAGATAAAAGGTGCACAGACATATTTTAATAATGAAAGAAATAGACCAAGATCAGAATATTAATTAGGTTCACCGATAAATATAAACCCAAACTATCAATTATACCCAACTTGTGGCCAGAACTTATTCCTAAAATATAGATTGGAGATTAAATTCGGAGCCAGGAATATACAAAGAATCTAAAGACAGAATGTGCTTATCAAGCATAAACCCCAAATGTTTTTAATAATTCACTTTTTTAGCAATTAAATAAATTCATTGAAAGTACCTGCTAAAGAGTAAGTACTCTAGGTGTAAGTGGTCATAGAAGTGATGGTGATGACAGCAAGGATCTTTGTGCTATTTCACAGCCAATTGCTCCCTTAGCATTTCTTTCAGCTTTTAGGAGCTTATCTAATGAACCATAAACATTTTTTCTAATTTTCTCAGAATTAGCATAAATATGCTGTTATTATTATTATCATTTATTATTATTATTTTGGTTTATGGGTCACGCCCGGCAGCGCTCAGGGGTTACTCCTAGCTCTATGCTCAGAAATCACCCCTGGCACGAACGGGAAACTACATGGGATGCTGGGATTCAAACCACCGTCCTTCTGCATGAAAGGCAAACACCTTACCTCCATGCTATCTCTCCGGCCCCATTATGGTATTATTTTTTAAAAAGAAGAGAAAACTACAAGAAATGTGGATTTCACTTCATGCTCCAATATAATTCAAGTGTAGCTAAACAGGACTTGAGAAGAATCTCATAATATTCAGAAGACTTCCCCTATGATGAAGTTAAAACCAGTTAGGTCAGAGCTATAGTTCAGTGGGTAATGCAATTGCCTTGCATATAGTCAAACCAGATTTGATCCCCTGTACCCCATATGGTCCCTTCACACTGCCCGGATTGATTCTTGAGAACAAAGCCCAGAGTAACTCCTGAGCATTGCCAGGTGTGACTTCCCAAACTCAAATAATAATAATAATAATAATAATAATAATAATAATAAACAAAAACAGAAATTAAAACAAGTGTCACGTATATTTTGTACCATATCCTCCCCTTTTTAAAATTTTTATTAAGACCATTATGAGGGGCCCGGGAGTTAGCATGGAGGTAAGGCGTTTGCCTTTCATGCAAAAGGTCATCGGTTCGAATCCCGGTGCCCCATATGGTCCCCCGTGCCTGCCAGGAGCAATTTCTGAGCATGGAGCCAGGAGTAACCCCTGAGCACTGCCGGGTGTGACCCAAAAAAAAAAAAAAGAACATTATGAATTTACAAGTTCTTAGTTTCAGGCATATTTGTTTATTTATTTATTTCAGGCATATAGTGACAGTTAATTAGGGCCATTCCCACCACCAGTGTTGATCTCCCTCCACCAGCATGCATCTCATACCTCCACCCTTAATCCCTTAGTCTACCAGTGTAGCTGGTCCATTTTGTGTTTAGATTGTTATAGTTTGAGTTTTTTGATTCTATTACATCCTCCTATTATTTTTACACAGAATGATAAATTCAACTTTTTAGACATTGCATTTATTATGTCATTTCTTGTTCAAAAACCTTCCCTTGCTCTCCATCATATACCCATTGGCCTGGTGCCCACAGATGTTTTCAGTCCCATTTTGATTTGTGTGTGTGCTTTGCATAAAAGGTAAACTGTGACTTGCCATTGTCTGAAATTCTTGCATCTTCTGCCTTGAAAATTTTGCCTCTATTCCTTAAATCCTACCCATTGTTTAATTTTAAGTTTTTCTCTAAGAAACAAAAACAAAAACAAAACAAATTCCTTTTCTTCTGAGCTTTGGATTTTCTGTTAAAACAAACAAAACAAGCCCTTGCCATGGTTTTCTATCTTTCACACCAAAATATAACCACTGAATTTAAAGACTATTTCATATCCATCCTTTTAATCCTCTTTGATGTTTTTAAATGACAGGTGGCTACTATTTTTACTTAATGGGTAATGAAATAAATGGTGAATTAGATAAGAAACTTCAACTTCTGTTGAATTCTCAGATAATTGCATCACAACTTGTAACTTGTTCTTTCTCTCATTCCTTCTTTTAACTTCTTTCCATCCCTATGACTCTCCTTTCATTTTTTTAAAATAATTTTATTGATTTTTTCTGTGATTTACAATAGTATTAGTGATGGCTTTCCATGCACAATAGTTCAACATCACATTTATCATCAGTGAACTCACATTGCCACTCCAATTGCCTTACATTTTTGTAAATTCTCTTTGACTCCTCTTATGTTTTCAAATAAAACTATTTTACTTAAGAAAGATTTCAGCTTCTTGGGGCTGGAGTGATAGCTCAAATGGTAGGGTATTTGCCTGGCACATGGCAATACCAGGTTTGACTCTCGGAATCTCATATGGTCCCCCTAGCTGCCAGGAATGATTCTTGAGCTAAGAGCTAGAAGTAATCTCTGAGCATCACCAGGTGTGAACCCTCCAAAAATATTCAGCCTCTCACAGACTGAAGGGTTTCAGCTGCAATGTCCCTTCTTGTTCCAGATAGGAGATTATTCTGCTATAGGGGTTATGCAAATTTGATGTTTTTTTTTCTGCATTGGATGCAACATGTAATGTAGAAGCATATGTGTCCCCAAATATGTAGCATTCATAAGAGAAGGAAGGTGATGAAAGGCATTTGAAGTACACATGTCCTTTCAGCCACTATTCCTACTTGGTTTACCTCAATTTTTGAGAGGTTTTTATTTATTTCACTCAGCTGATTCTTGAGTTTAAGACCCTCCCATTAAGCTGCTCTTTGTACTGTCAAATGACTGACAAATGTTTGTCATAACTTCGGGTCAATGTGTGTGTATGTATACATGTTTGTGTTTTCATCTGAGAAACATTTGTTGAAGAATATATTCATATATGTATATATGTATATATTCAAATATATATATATATTTGGTTTTTGGGCCACACCCAGTGATGCTGAGAGGTTACTCCTGGTGATGTGTTCAGAAATCACTCCTGGCTTGGGGGACCATATGGGATGCTGAGGGATTGAGCCATGGTCCGTCCTAGGTCAGCTGTGTGCAAGGCAAATGCCCTACCGCTGTGCCACTGCTCTGGTACCCCTATTTGTTGAAGAATATATTTATTGGAACATGACATTATGATTATTGGACTAGAG
The DNA here is from genome assembly GCA_004027635.1 of Crocidura indochinensis. Classification (NCBI taxonomy): domain Eukaryota; kingdom Metazoa; phylum Chordata; class Mammalia; order Eulipotyphla; family Soricidae; genus Crocidura; species Crocidura indochinensis. The sequence goes on along the minus strand of PVKC010003084.1, from coordinate 3,642 downwards.
AATGGCATAAAAATATACTTGGGATAAGAAAATACATAAGGGGAGTAGCCCAGTTTAATTGGTACATCAAATGAAGTAAGAGTGAATATTTGAAATGAAAGAGTGGGTGACATTAGAGAAGATTTAGAATATAGGTCATAACTTTGAATTCTAGTTCAAGAGAAGGGATTATAGGGAATGATGGCAGGAGGGTCTGGCATGGCAACCCTTGTTCCAGATTTAATCTTTCTGACTCACAGTTTATTTATAAAAAGGGGATATGGTGCTTTCCTTAGAAAATCATCAGGAAAACTAAATTATATAGTCTATGCAAAATTACCCTGCAAAATGAATGTTAAATGAATTTTGCAAATTATTGGTCTTACTTTGCTGAAGGGTAAGAAGATGGGTTCTCCTAAATGCAGAACCATCCGTAATCTGGAGCTAGGGGGGAGTGCTTGGGGTAAGCATAAAAGAAGGAATTAGGGGCCCAGGAGATAGCATGGAGGTAAGGTGTTTGCCTTTCATGCAAAAGGTCATCGGTTCGAATCCCAGTGCCCCAAATGGTCCCCCGTGCCTGCCAGGAGCAACTTCTGAGCATGGAGCCAGGAGTAACCCCTGAGCACTGCCGGTGTGACCCAAAAAAACACACACCCCCCAAAAAAAACCAAAAAAATAAAAAGAAGGAATTAACTATTGAAAAATTCAATGGTGAGCATTAAATAAAGGACTTATTTTACCAAAATTCAGCAAGAGTTTTCTGAAAATTCTCTCTCTTTGTTTGGAGAAATGCCCAACTCATTCAGAAAATGCGAAGGAGAGAGACAGCATGTCTGGATCATAGTGAGAGTTTCCTTCATACCGGAGATGAACAAGAAAGATGAGTCTAAATATGAGGGGAAGACATTGGAGTTGTTTTAAAACAAGTTGCACCTCCATATCCCTATTGTGGTGGAATCAATTTAAATGATTATTAGAACCAGTTAGCTCTGCAGTTGCTTTTCAAATAACACCCTTTTGGGCTCATTGACCATTTTAAGAAAGGACCTTAGAGGAATATCTAACAGTCTGTTTATGGAATATGAAATGGCAAAAATTATGAAAGAGAAAAAAAAAGCTAAGTAATAGACCCAGGATTTTAAGAACTCTTATTTAAAGATTTCTCCAGTATTTAGGTTTTGACAATAAACACTGTTTATTTCATGATGCATTCTCAGAACACTATTATCCAAGCATCCAAATCACAAACACACTCTCTCCTCTCTTGGCTTCCTAAACTTCTATGAATATTCTGTTCCCCTGGCACGGAACCAACACCATGGGAATGGAACAAAGACAGAGACCTCCTTCTCAAAGACCAAGCTGTAAAATTAGCAAAGGAATAAAAAACAGCTGGCGAAACATGATAGCTGTTATTCTGAGCCCATGAACCTGAAAAGATAGTTTATTTTAGAAGACAAACAAAATCTGCCTTCTGTTTGATCTGGGATAGCATCCACCGTCAGAAGCCTGTCCGCTCGCATTTAGTTTCTTTGGAGGTTTGGGACAAGCAGTACAGGCGCTGTAAACAAAGAACAGAAAGGATCATTTTCCATCTTAATTTGACAGTAAACAGTACTAATTTGACTCTGCAGCTGTTTATCGATACCCAGGGAAAAAAAGAGCTGCAATTCAATAGAGAGAACAGTAGCCAGTGTGTTAGGGCAGAATTGTTCCTAAGATGGCAGGAGCCAGGCTGTCTTGAACCTCTTGATGTTAGAACACAATGTAAATTGCCACACAATGTGGTTTTCATCTGGCAGCAGGGCCTGCCATGGGAGTCTATAGTTCTTAGTCTTTCACCAGGGCTCTCTGTAGTGCCTTCATCTTGACTTGTCTTGGTAACTGCCCAAGGATTCCCCGTCAATCATTTGACATATTACAGGCAAGAAATCTGGTCCGAAGCAAAATTTGTTACTCACTTTCTCACTTACTATACAAATAGGTATTATTAAGTATTTACTACTCATCAAATGCTGACCTGTGTATTGAAAATAAAATGACGGGTCTTATTCTTGACCTTCGCTTTGTAGCTATAGAAAAATTTGCAAGCAAACCAATTTATTGACTCAGTAAAGAAAGCATCATGGTAGGAACAGTCTAGTTAAATAAACAATCTGGTAAAAATGAGTTGTTGTGTGTAACATGAATTAGTCATACAGAACAAATCTATAATACCCTAGGTTGGATTTAAGGCTTTTACTTATATCATTCATTCATTCATTCATTCATTCATCCCTTCATTTTTTTTCTTGAGTGAATCCAGCAAAGACAGTTATGCCAAATAATTTGGCAAGTGTTTCATATCCATTTTCTCAAATTTCATAATCACATTATGAAATAAATAATATTATCTTCATCCATTTGACAAATAAGAAATATTATTTTTAGGTTAAAACTCTCCCTTGTAGCCTTGCAGCTACTGAGAGAAATCGGGACAGAATTCCAGTACTATGGTTTGAGAATTCTATGCTTTGTATAATGATACTGTTTTTTTCTTAACAAGATTCAGCATTGTGAATACCAATGATTCATCATGACCACAATTACCATTTTCATATTTTTTAAATATGTGTACCAATCAATAAATGCTTACATAATTTATCACAGTTTTACATATAAAACAATATTAAATTGTCACCTTTTGCTAATATTCAAGGACTCTGTATACAAAAAATAGATGGCTGCTCTTCGATTCTTTTTTGTTTTTTAGGGGTGGAACCTCTGAACAATGCTCAGTTAGTCTACATCCATAGGCCACCCCAGGTGACAACTGACTAATTTGCAAGCTTAAGGGACTGTTTAATGCCATTTCTTGATTCTATAGTGTTGTTTTGACACAGTGTTGTTGTATCCCCAGGACTACAAAGGCAGTGCTTGAGGGCCATGCAGTTCTGGCTGATGGGCTAGAGTACAGTGGTCGGCAACCTTTTTTTCAGGTGAGACAAATCTAGCCCAAAAAACGATTGAAATTTATTTATTTATATATTATTTAAACACCTTGATTACATACATGATTGTGTTTGGGTTTCAGTCATATAAAGAACACCACCCATCACCAGTGCAACGTTCCCATCACCATTGTCCCAAATCTCCCTCCTCCCCACCCATCCCCCGCCTGTACTCTAGACAGACTCTCCATTTCCCTCATTTTGAGAGCCACACAGCATGTGCACTGACAGAGGCTAGGAGCAGAGTCCTGACTCCTAGCGGCTGCCCGGCACACAGAAGAGCCAAATTAAAAGTGTAAAGAGGGGGGCCTCGGGAGATAGCATGGAGGCAAGGCATTTGCCTTTCATGCAAAAGGTCATCGGTTCGAATCCCGGTGCCCCATATGGTCCCCCGTTCCTGCCAGGAGCAATTTCTGAGCATGGAGCCAGGAGTAACCCCTGAGCGCTGCCGGGTGTGACCAAAAAACAAAAAACAAAACAAACAAACAAAAAAAAGTGTAAAGAGGGGCCCGGGAGATAGCAAGGAGGTAAGGCGTTTGCCTTTCATGCAAAAGGTCATCGGTTCGAATCCACGTGCCCCATATGGTCCCCCGTTCCTGCCAGGAGCAATTTCTGAGGGTGAAACCAGGAGTAACCCCTGAGCACTGCCGGGTTTGAACCCCCCCAAAAAAAA
>PVKC010003083.1:0-40422 GCA_004027635.1 Crocidura indochinensis | reverse complement strand
TATGGGGATCATGGAAAGGGAAATCCTTGGCCTATATACAAGGGGACCAAACCCCTGATGTTTCCTGGCATAAGACTAGCTCTAGGCTCCAGGCACACTAGATTGCCCAATCCCAGTCATTGTCTGTAGTGCCAACACACTTTTATTTTCCATGATGTCTCTGTTGTTGGTATCGTGTTTCTGTATTAAAGATCCTGAGATCTGCATATCCTATATTGCAGTTAGGATGGTGCAGAGCGTCCTCTCGCTTCACCTTCCAATTAAAGGGCAATGCAGAAAGCCCTGTCCAGTAGGTAGAGGATTGCTTCCAGGTGTTGTTGTAAAAAATCTTGGGCTCTTCCTAGATAGCTTTCCTAGTTCAGGGATGAATAGAGAATGGAGAGGCCTGTGCAGGTCATTATGCCAATGTTCAGGGTGTAAGGTCCCATTGCACTACAAGATTTGGGAGTTCCAATCTCTGCCCTGTCCAGTATGCAGGTCATTAATGTTCTTAGGTCTTCTCAGTGTTAAGGAAAGTCTCTTGTGAGTAGATCAATGTCACAGCAGTGGTAGGGTCCCCAGATTTTTTTAACCCTTATCCTTTAGGAAAAGAAAAAACAATTTACTGAACTTAAAAACAAATAACTATAGTAGAATGCCTGTCTCGAATACAGGCAGGGGATGGAAAGGGGGGAGGGGGGCATTGGGAGGAAGGCATTGGGAGGGGGCATTGGGAGGTGGGCATTGGGAGTGGGGAATATTACACTGGTGAAGGGGGGTGTTCTGTTTGTGACTGTAACCCAAATATAATCATGTTACTTAAATAAAAAATATATTTAAAAAAAATAACTTGGGGCCGGAGAGATAGCATGGAGGTAAGGTGTTTGCCTTTCATGCAGAAGGTCAACGGTTCGAATCCCGGAGTCCCATATGGTCCCCCGTGCCTGCCAAGAGCAATTTATGAGCATGGAGCCAGGAATAACCCCTGAGCACTGCCGGGTGTGACCCAAAAAAAAATAAAAATAAAAATAAAAGAACTTGTTGAATAGAATGTCAGAGTTAAAAAAATAGGAATAGAATAGTACTTTTTCACCTGTCAAACACTAGTAAGGAATACCTGTTCTTACTCATGTCTTCCCTGATGAACTAGATTATCACTATGAATGTAGACTTTCTTTCAAAGTTTTAGTCATTTTCAGTAATTCCTAGAACTTAGCTATTGTTTCAAGAATGATCATACCATGAGTTCCTAGAACAGTTTTTTAAATAGTTACACCTCTCAGTGCCATGTCAGTTTAAAAGCTAGCCAAACAGTTTTATTTAAATATTTTAATTAAGCAAAATAACTTAAGCATATAATCAATCATATGATTTTGAATTTTTCAAATCTTACAAGTCATTTTTTATACTACTCTACTACCTGGTTCCCAACTTATCCAGGTCCAATGCAGCTTACATATCATGTATTCAAGCAAAATTGTCATTTTCAATCCTTAGTCATTCAAGAAAGGACAGACAAGTTTTGGGTCAGAAAGATAGTACAGCAAGTAAAGCTGTCTTGCATGCAGCTGACCAGGATTCAATCTGAGGCAACCCATAAGCCCAGGAGAAATTATCTCTGAGCTCTAAACAGCTGAGTATTACTTCATAGCAACAACAAAAACTAGAACTCATGTTTCAAAACATATTTTCTGGGACACGAGTATTTGCCTTGAATGCAATTGATCCAGGTTTTATCCCTGGAACTTGGTGGTCTCCAAAGCACCATTAGGAGTGATTTCTGAGAGAATCAAGAGTAAACACTGAGCATCATTAAGTGTGACCCTAAAACACAAACAAACCAAAAAAATGTATTTTCTGGCAAGGGATGTAGTACAGGGGTCCAACACATCTCTTGCATACATGGAACCAAAGGTCCATCCTAGGAATAAAAAGAATTCTTTATTGTTTTCATTCATTAATTATTTACCATTACTTTGTTAAGCTTCTGAATGAACTTACAAAATGAAACTGATTGCAGATCTATGCCTAAGAAAATGGACACAACTCTATACCTAGGAAACTTGCTTTCTATTTCTTCTTTTTTGTTTTTTTTGGTTTTTTGGGTCACATCCGGCAGTGCTCAGGGGTTACTCCTGGCTTCATGCTCAGAAATTGCTCCTGGCAGGCATGGGGGACCATATGGGGCACCGGGATTCAAACCGATGACCTTTTGCATGAAAGGCAAATGCCTTACCTCCATGCTATCTCCCGGGCCCCAATCTATTTCTTCTTTAATGAAAATGGTGCCTGTATTTCTTTTGATTAGGATGCCTTTGTGCTGATTTATAGAAAATTGGCAACTCTAAAATATTGAATCTCAATGTGTCTATCTTACAAACCTGTGCAGCCCTTTGATCTCAATTTTGAATCACTAAGGCAAACTGCTCATAAGCAGAAGCAGCAGGCATTATTTCTCCATCTGCTTCACGGCACCCCAGAGATGTTATAGCCTGAAGAAAATAAAAGAAAAAAACATTTCTCTGTTTTTTATACTAAATGTCTGTAGTTAATTCAGCCCAAGAGTCTAGTTGCTCTGGGAAAAGGCAGAACCATTCAGTGTTTCCATGGAAGATGGTAGGGCTGTCCAGGCATAGGAAAATGTGACAAAAGTGACATTAAAAGGAGGAAAAAATAAAAAAGAAATCCATTCTATATCATAGCAAAATAAAACATAAAATCATTGAGAAGATTTATTTTGGGGTCAGAAATACAATGCATCAGATATTATCTAGATCTCCAGCATCATATTTGACTCACAAGCCCCTTGGTACTATGAGAAGTGATCCCTGAGCAAACAGCCAAGATTAAAACCTCACCACAAACTGGTGTAGCCCTCCCCAAAAACATTCTTAAAAGACTAAGTCCTCCTTTTAATGATCTCTCTTCCTTACTATAAAATCAGTCTTTCAGAAAATCTCCCCCAAATAGAACAAAAAATAATAACCTCAAACACTGAGAAAACATTATTTTCAATTTCTTATGATTTGAACCCTCCACTTGACATTTGGTTCCTGAAACAGGTTATTATCCAATGGAAAAAAATAGAATTCCTTGGTATAATGTATACAAATTGAAAAGAGATTAGCATGCTGACTCCTAACCCAGGTTGACAAGATCTCTGGAATAAAAGTTGTAGCCATGTACACTGTCTCAAGAAATGAAGATAGATAGAAAGACCTTTTTTTTGGGGGGGGGGTTGTCTTTGTGACTCAGAAGAACCATTTTTACTCCAAGTCAATGTTCCCCCAAGGAAAGAGGATCACCACAAAAAGGGGAGGTATCTTCTAGCCACCCAAGTAAGCTCTGCCAGGGGAATTATTTTCAAATAATGGAGGCAGAGAGAGATAGAGACCAGCAGAAGGGTCCTCTTTAATTTGAAAGAGCCATTTCACCCCATCTATTTCACCTCAGATTATTTTGTCCTGAGAAAAGCACAGCCAGAGAGCAAAGGGGATCAGCTTTGCATTTGTTTCAGTCAATGAGCTCCACCACAACACGATAAAAAAAATTTTTTAATAATACTAAAAAAAACACCAAACTGCAAATGTCATAATGAGAAAGCAATGCAGAACCCAACCACAATTAGTCATGAAAATGGTAGTGCTGAAGATCCAAAAAATATCAGTCTTTTGTATATTCTTCCTACCCTCTCAATAAGGACTTTAGAGAGTAAATGTTGAGGATATTTGAGGAACTCAAAGAAACCATGAATGGATAGCCAATAAGACTCAAAATGATATAAGAATAAAATGAGAAAACTTCAAACAGAAATAACAGAACTGAAAATTTTGATAAGCAAATGAAAAACTCATGGGAAGGCCTCAAATGCAGAGTAATAGTTGTTGAGAACAGAATGAATGAGGTTGAAGATGAGCTGCATAATACCACTTGACAATAGCTGAAGATGTAAAAATCTTAAACAAACAGAAGATTAAAAATTATCAAAATAAATGAAAATAAAATAGAACTTGGGGATAAATTTAATAGAAACAGTATGAGAACAATGTATAATTTCGTTATAGTTATATAACATGTTATATAGTGTTCAAGAAAGCCATGAAGAAAATCCCTATGAAGAAACAGCAGTCAAAAAAAAAAACTTTTCTGAATCATTCCAAGAGCAAAAGAGTGCAAGCCATATCTTGGATGCCCAAAGAGTAAAAGCTAAAGAGGCCCAAATAAAAGCAACCCAAGTCACAAGATGATAAAAACCATAGACAGGGATAGAATATACCACTTTCATGATAATTAAAATGGTAAACAAAAAGCATCCCCAAAACAAAATCCCAGGTTTGATGTATTAGTGAATTCTTTCAAAATTTTAGTAAGGACCAACTGCCAATTCTTTCAGACTCTTCATTAACTGAAGAAACAGAAGCACTCCCAAACAGATTCTATAAAACTAATATCACCCTGCTATCAAAAGTAGACCAAGACACCACACAAAAGAGAGTTATAAACTTATATACTTGATAAACACAAATATCCTCAACAAAATAATAGCAAATAGAATAACTCATCAAGAAGCTAATATACCATACTTACCTGGATGGGGAGATACCATGATCATGAAGGTGATTTTCCCAGGACAAAGCTCATTCATTGCATTGTGGATGTGCTGACCCTTGTGATTTTCCCAAATGTGGGAAACTTGACTACATAATTTGTGGTAGTTAGAGGATTGCAAAAAAAAAAAAAAAACAAACAAAAAAAAAGGTAAAAGGTATGCACCATGTTCAAGTAGGACTCATCCCATAGAAGCAAGGATGGTTTAACATATGCAAATAAATAAACATTATACACAATATCTTTTTGCATTTTTTTTTTTTGGTTTTTGGGCCACACTCGGCGGTGCTCAGGGGTTACTCCTGGCTGTCTGCTCAGAAATAGCTCCTGGCAGGCACGGGGACCATATGGGACACCGGGATTTGAACCAACCACCTTTGGTCCTGGATCGGCTGCTTGCAAGGCAAACGCCGCTGTGCTATCTCCCTGGGCCCTATACACAATACCTTAAAATAAAATATATAAATCATATAATCATAAAAATAAATTTAGAAAAAGCATTTGACAAGATCTAGCACCAATTCATGATAAAAACTTTCAACAAAATGGGATCTTAAGGAGCTTAAAATGGTAAATGAAAAGCATCCCAAAAACAAAATCCCAGGATTGATGCACTAGTGAATTCTTTCAAACTTTTAGTAAGGATCAACTGCAAATTCTTTCAGACTCTTCATTAACTGAAGAAACAGAAACACTCCCAGATTCTATACAACTAATATCACCCTGCTATCAAAAGTAGACCAAGACACCACACAAAAGAGAGTTATAAACTTATATACTTGATAAACACAAATATAGTCAAAGCCATTTACTCAACATAGTCAAAACCATTTACCACAAGTTCATGGAAAACATTATACTCAATGAATAAAAATTAAAAGCCTTCCCTTAAAAGTCTGACAGATATAAGGTTGCCCACTCTTGCCACTAACTTTCAATATAGTACTGGAAAAACTTGTCAAAGCAATTAAGCAAGATAAAAAACCAAGGTCATCTTCATAGAAAAGGAATAAGGCAAGCTCTCTGCAGATGACATGACAGTATATTTAGAAAATCCTTAATACTAAAAAAAAGCTTCTAGAAATAATAGATTTGTATAGTAAAATGACAGGCTAAAAATAATATGCAGAAATCCATTAATTTTCTTTATTAAGATTATTTAAAACAAATAAATAAATATTTTTTAAATCCCATTCACAATTGTGCCTTGAAAAATCAAATACCTCAGAGTCAACTTAACTCAAGAAGTAAAAGTCCTGTACAAAGAAAACAATACTTCAAGGGCAGAGTGGTAGCACTGCAGGTAAGGTATTTGCCTTGCATGAGGCGGACAATGGACCAGCCCAAGTTCAATTCACAGCATTCCATATGGTCCCTAAGCCTACCAGGAGCAAGTTCTGAGCAGAGAGCCAGGAGTAAACCCTGAGCACCACCAGGTGTGGTCCAAACCCCCACCAAAATCCCTCCCCCGCAAAAAAACACTGCTTCAAGAAATAAAAGAAGACACAAGAAATGGATATACACTCCCTGCTCAAGGGTTGGATTAGCCTCATTAAAATAACAATATTTCCCAAAGCACTGTACAAATTTAATGCAATACCTATACAGATACCATGACATTTTTCAAAGAAACAGATAGATCAAGCACTCCTGAAATTCCTAAGGAACTAAAACCTTCCACAAATAGCTGAAGTGATCCTTAGGACAAGGAAGATAGAAGGCATAACTTTCCCCAACTTCAAACTATACTATAAAGCAGTAGTCATTTAAACATCCTGGTATTGAAATAAAGACAGAACCATAGATCAATACAATAGAATTGAATATTAGGGGACTGACCCTCAAATATATGCTCAAACAATATTTCATAAGTGGAAAAGAAATAAACTAAAATGCTTCTGTACCTCAAAGGAAACAGTGTCTTGAATATGAACACTGCCCATGGAATGGGAGAAACTACTGGCCAATACCCATCTGATAAGGGGTTTATATCTAATATATAAAAGGCACTGTTAGCGCTTAATAAGAAAAAAATGTCTAGGGGCCAGAGAGATAGCATGGAAGTAAGGCGTTTTGCCTTTCATGCAGAAGGTCATTGGTTCGAATCCAGGTATCTCATATGGTCCCCCCGAGTTTGCCAGGAGCATCTTCTGAACATGGAGCCATGAGTAACCCCTGAACGCTGCCGGATGTGACCAAAAAAGAAAAAATGTCTAACCCTATCAAAAAATGGGGAGAATAAATGAACAAACATTTTCTCAAATAAGAAATATAGATGGGGGCCCAGGAAATAGCATGGAGGTAAGGCGTTTGCCTTTCATGCAAAAGGTCATCGGTACGAATCCCGGTGCCCCATATGGTCCCCCGTGCCTGCCAGGAGCAATTTCTGAGCATGGAGCCAGGAGTAACCCCTGAGCACTGCGGGTGTGACCCATAAACCAAAAAAAAAAAAAAAAAAAGAAAAGAAAAAGAAAAAGAAATATAGATGACCAAAAGGCACATGAAAAAAAATGTTCCAAGGAGATTTAAATAAAAACAACAATGAGGTATCATCTCACACTACAGAGACTGGCATACCTCACAAAGAACAATAAAAAACCAGTGATGGTGTGATGCAGGGAGAAATGCACTCTCATTCTATAGGAATATAGACCAGTTCAACCCTTTTTTTTTTTTTTTGGAGAACAATATAGATTTTCCTCAAATCTAGAAATTGAGCTTCCACATAACCCAGCAATATTATTCCTAAGAATATAACCTAAGAGACCTAAAACACAATGCAGGCAAACACTTTGTATTCCCTATACTTGTGTTTATAGCAGCACTTTTAAAAATAACCAGAATATGGAAACAATACAAGTGCCTGAGAACAGATAAGAGAATAAAGAAACTATGGTACATCTACACAATGTAATACTATGCAACTATTAGTCATGAAATTTGTTTATACATGGATGGATAATAAGAGTATTAAGTTGAGTGAAATGAGTCTATGGTAGAGGGATAGACATAGGATGATTGCACTCATTTCTGGGCTATTTCAAAAATAGTGTGGCATAGTATAGGTTTTTATCCAGAGACAGTAGAATTGAGGGCCAGGAGGACTTGTCCTTAGTAGGAAGTTTGTCACAAATAGTGGGGGAGCAGAGAGTGGACCTTTATGACAATGATTGTTGGAAATCATCTGGGTGCTGAAAGAAGGTAAAGTGATATGCATGATACCCCTTCACTATATTGCAAACCATTGTCTAAAAGGCAGGCAGGAGAGAGCTTAGGGGAGAGGGCCAGGAGGGAAATAGGGTCATTGTTGGCAGGAAATATGAGATGGTAATGCATGCTGTATACTATATGACTGAAACTTAATTATGAATAATAACTTTATAGCTATGGAAAAAATGTATTCTGAACACCTTGTATTGTAATAAAATATTTAAGGAGCAATCAATTGAAAATTGTTCAAATGTGGATGAAAACTTTCTTTTGGGAGGGGGTTGGGCCACACCCAATGACGCTCAGGGGTTACTCCTGGCTATTCGCTCAGAAGTCACTCCTGGCAGGCACGGGGGACCATATGGGGAACCGGGGGATCGAACCGCGGTCTGTCCTAGGTTAGCGCAGGCAAGGCAGGCACCTTACCTCCAGCGCCACCGCCTGGCCCCCAGGATGAAAACTTTCTAATTCATTCATTCAAAACCATCCAGAAAGATTAAGAATGAATATAATTCAACTATGTATTAGAAGTAAATTAATTTAAAATGAATTATAATTAATTCATTCAAAGCCAGCCAGACAAATTTTAAATGCAAAGTTATAAAAACTCTAAAAGAAAATATAAAATAACATATCATTTTGGGATTATTTATTATTTTTAGACATAGCACAAAGCCAAATCACAAAAGGAAAATAAATTGCATAAATTTTATCAAATTAAAATATTCTGTTATATGAAAGACCTTGTTCAGAGAAACAAAATAAAAGGTACAATGTTAGGGGCCGGAGTGGTGGCACAGAGCGGTAGGCATCTGCCTTGCCAGCGCTAGCCTAGGACAGAGGGCGGTTTGATCCCTAGACATCCCATACGGTCCCCCAAGCCAGGAGCAATTTCTGAGCACATAACCAGGAGTAACCCCTGAGCATCACCGGTTTTGGTCCAAAAGCCAATAATAATAATAATAATAATAATAATAATAATAATAATAAAATAACTAATTTAAAAAATTAAAGGTACAATGTTGGAAAACACATGTGCAAACAAAAAATAAAAAATTAGAACAAAGGTTGTGGCCATTCTAATTTATAAGCATCTATTATTATTCTTTCTCTGAATTTTCTATAAGCTGGCAGTTATTCTTTAAGTGTAAAAGAGTGAAATTTCTGATTTGACCACAAGAGGAGTTTTGTTAAAAACTTCAAGGCTTGGGCTAGAGAGATTTAACAGAATGGAGTAAGGCATTTGTCTTCTCACAGCCAACAGAGTTCAATGTCCAGCACCAAATATGAAGTCCTAAGCACTGCCAGTAGCGACCCTTGAGCAGAGAACCAGGAGTAGTCACTGAAGTAACTCAACTCTCCCCACCAAAACAACACATAAAGTTTCAGGCTCTTTTCTCAAGCAGCACAGAACCTAAATAAAACTTGCTACAGCAATAATCAGTATAGCAACTTCTAATTTTCCTTTACATCCCTTCCAGTTAGGTCTCTCTCAAGAATGAGAGGGGTGTTTGCATTGTCCAGTAGGGAGCTATGAGTCTCTCTCTCTCTCTTTCTCTCTCTTTCTCTCTCTCTTTCTCTCTCCCCTCTGCCTGATTTGCTAATGAGTTTACCTCATCTAAAATGAGAAGCAGCTAAAATTACAATCAAGATTGAATTTTAATTTTATGTAAATATCAATATCTGCATAATATAAGACACCACAAATTTAAATGCACAGAACCTGAGCCCTTGCTTTTTACAAGCCCAAGGGCTCTTAACAAAGCATCCTGCCAATGTTATTGGTTCATGCCAAACTGTTATTTTTAAAATAATATCAATGTGCAACATCAGACTTTGGTGAAGTATTAGGGATAAGACATGTTTGATCTTTTTCTCTCATCCATAACTCATCCCAAATTTTACACTGAACACAGTTTAGAGGAACATGTCTTTGTTTCAGGGGAAAAGACTAAGGGTGATGGGTGAAAGAGACAAAGAGGTGAATGAAAACTATCTATAGAAAACAGATGGAATTCCTAGCATGCACTCTATGGATTGTCCTAACTCATTTATAGTTCTTTTTAAACTTTAATTTCAGTTGTTGCACTTTATTTTTTGTTCCCAAAGGCGATTTCCCTTTATCTCCTTTTTAACAGCAACCTCTTTTTGATTTATGGATAAAATTTCTCTTCACATTCCCTAAGGTCTAAACATTTTTTGGTTTATAAGACTATAAATGCTTTTGTTTGTTAGTTTGTTTTTCAGTGCAAAAGATCAAATCCAGGCCTTAAGTATGCAAGACATTTATTCTATTTCTAAGTCACATCTTGGTTTCAAGATTTTAAATGTTTATATTTGGAGGGGTGGTTGCAATGTTACCAATACAACTCACACTACAATTGCAGACTTTAATCCTCTGAGCACTCTCCATATCTATTCTCCAATGTTTCTGTTCTTTGGTAACCTTAATTTTGTAGTTAGAGTCTAGTAGTTTGTTTTTATCGTTGTTTGGGAGGCACACCCAGCAGTGCTCAGTGGTTACTCCTGACTCTGCACTCAGAAATCTCTTCTGGCAGGCTAAGGGGACCATATGGGTTGCTGGGGATCAAACTCAGGTAGGTCATATGCAAGACAAATGCCCTACCTGCTGTAGCTCCAGCCCCCAGTAGTTAGTTTCATGCTTTACTTCTTTGCATACCACGTGGAGTGAGATTATTTTCATATGTTTTCAAATGTATTCCATTTAACAACACTCTCTAGTTCCATTTGAGTTGAAGGAAAAGGCAATATTCCATCCTTTCTAATAGCTAAGTAGTAGTCAATTGTGTATACATATAAAATAAAATATGTGTTTTACATTTTATTTAACAATTCATTGGGTGTTAACAATTGTATTATTTCTAAGTATTGACCACAGGACATAGCATTGCTACATAGGTAAACAGATTTTTCTTACCTATATATTTTTTCAAATTAGATTCCTTATGTACTCCAAGCATAAACTTGTGATGCTAAATCATATGAAATGTATGATTTAATTTGGTGGAGGGGGGGTTTGAAAAGCAGTGACCAGGACCCTGCCTCAGTAATCTCCTGTGTTTCTATATATAATATAATGCCACTGGGTCATAGCAATAGTACAGCAGGTAGGCATGCTTGTGTTACATATAGCCAACCCAGGATGAAACCCTGGCATCCCAGATGACCCCTGAACCTGCTAGAGTGATCCCTGAGTGTGGAGCAAGGAAAAAGCCCTTTTCACAGTGGGTATTCCCATACTGCCTTTCCAAAAAATTAGCATGCTATTTGCAAAATGATACTTTTACTTCTTTTCTAGTTCAGTTTGTTTTCACTCTCAGACTTTTTCTTTTCCCCTCTAAGTTCTTTGTCTAGGACTTTCAATGTTTTACCAAATTAACAGTGGTCAGAATGGGTATCCTTTTCTTATACTTAATCTTAGAAGAGCCGTTTTCAACTCTTCAACAGTAATTGTGATATTTTCTTTGGGTTTGCATAAGCAGCCTTTTCTATATTGAATATGTTTCTTCAATATTTATTTTATTGAGAGCTTTTGTCTTGTCCAAAGCGTTCTCTGAGTCTACTGATATGAAACTATAGGTATTGTTTCCTTTTGTTAGTATGGAGTATCCCAGGAATATTCTAAATGTAAATAAGTTAAGGTATAGTTCTGCACCTTAAAAATCTGTCCATTGCAACTTGTTTTCCTACCTTGGGTTGGAGTTTCTCATTTGTCTATCAATCTCCTATACTTGCTTTCTTTTGGCTCTTATGGTGAGAAATTTGCTTGTCCAGTTTTAAGTCAGTTTCAGCAAAGATTAAATAAATGTTGATGTAGTTAACACTGTCTCTCATTATTAAACCATACTGGTCTTGCTTAAAAATTAACTTTATTTTTTAATTTTTCTTTACTCAGTTCTATTACTATTTCATCTGAGATTGATTTTTTGTTTGACATGATCTCTCTCTTTAGCACAGGAACATTTACTACTCTCGTTATCCATTTATGATTTTTCTTATTTAAAGAAAATGCATCACTTAGTTGACTCAGTTGATCATATGTATTTGTTTTCAAATAAGTGGAAGTAAAGTTATTGGAGAAAATAGAAATAAAAATTAAAACAGAAGAGAATTAAGAAAACAAATATAGAAAGATAAAAGAAAAATACGGTAGCAAACATATTTGTGAAAAATATTGTATATCCAATGAATTAGTTAATACAATGACAGAAGGTTTAGTAGGCTCTTGTTGTTAGCTGTCTATTTTAAATTGGGGTGTTCCTTTAGGGATGACAGCATCAAACAAATAGTTGTCCAGAAATTCAAGGCACTATTGTTGATACTATGACTCTTAGGGGCATGTACTCAGCTGTCAGGCTTTCTGGAATAGAGAAGATATGGGGGCGGGGGGGGAGTGCCCACACTCACTCCAAAAATCCCTGGTGATATAAGCCCAAAAATCTTATCTGAAGAGTGGTCAGATTGGTGTCTTCAAAAGGGAATCATAGAGGGTCAGTGATGAGGCAGGGACATCAGGTAAATGATGACTCTGGGAGATGGAGGCAACAAGTGTGGCTTCAGCAGGATGGGGGCTTGGCCCTCCCTGTCCTTCTGAGATGGCTAGCTTTGTGCTGCATGGGCTAGCATAGCCATAATCTTTCACAGCTCAATTTACATCTCATTCAAGAAAAGACTGAGTCTATGGAGCGGGCTTGATTTGATCATGACGACTGCATTTGTGGTCATGGGTACAGTTGCCAGGCTTCCCAGAAGAAGGAAGATAAAGAGGGAAGGTGCCCACACTTGCTCCAAAAAGCCCTGCTGATATCGACATAAAAAATAGCACACCTAAAGTGTGGTCAGATGGGTGTCCCTGAGGGAAGAGCAAAGATGAGGTATGCTATGGGGAAATGGTGATTCTGAAAGATGGAGGCATCAAGTGTGGCCTTGGCTGGGTGGGGCTTGGCCCACTCTGTACCCCCAAGATGGCTAGCTTCCTGGTACGTGAACTGATGTAGCCATAATATTAACCACATAAACCACAACCATAAACCATCACTAGGTTTACATCAAGAAAAGAGTCTATGGAGCTGACACGGTTATAACATAGCAACCTCAATTTACCATAGTTTTCACCCGATAAGATGCACCTAACCATAAGAAGCACATAGTTTTTTAGATGAGGAAAACAAGAAAAAAATTCTAAAGCAAATGGTGTACTAAAATATTTAATAGTTATAACAGAATAATATTTAAGCTATGTTAAGTGAACAGCAGTCAAAGTGACATAAAGAATCATTATGAGGGGCTGGCGAGGTGGCGCTAAAGGTAAGGTGTCTGCCTTGCAAGCGCTAGCCAAGGAAGGACCTCGGTTCGATCCTCTGGCATCCCATATGGTCCCCCAAGCCACGGGCAATTTCTGAGCACTTTAGCCAGAAGTAACCACTGAGCATCAAACTAGTGTGGCCCGCAAACAGAAAAAGAAACAAAAACAAAAACAAAAGAATCATTATGACAGGTCGGACATTTGCCTTGCCAATCCAGGAAGAATGGTGGTTTGAATCCTGGCATCCCATATGGTCCCCTGTGCCTGCCAGGAGTTATTTCTGAGCAGAGCCAGGAGTAACCCCTGAGCGTCTCCGGGTGTAACCCAAAAACCGAAAAGAAAAAAAAAAAAGAATCATATGACTGTCATTAACAAATGGAGAAAGTTTAAGTTTTGAGTACTCTTCTAGTTTTCTAAGAACCCCCAAGTACTCCTCATAGCTAGAGTCAGCATTTGCTCCATACGACACACACACATTTCCCCCATCTTTTTTTTGGGGGGGGGGCAGTGCATTTATGGTATGAAAATATGGTATGTATAAACGAAGAAACAAAAACACACCATTGTTGGACTTGTCCTCTAGCAAAGTATAACCTGGAGGCCATTGGTCTCCAGTTGGAAATTCTAACCGGCAGTATTTACAAGTCAGAATAATTTATGTATAACAAAAATAAATTACCAAAGTCTCCCTAACTCAACACATTTGGGTTCTCTGTACAATGTAGATCAGCTAGAGGGCAGCCATGTTCCTCAGAATGGCTGTGCCATCATGGCTACTCCCAAGCTTCAATTCTTTGTGGTAGCACACAAGTTCTGTTCTTGCCACCAAAGACTGGCCTGTATCAGTGTCCTTTACAGCTAAGAAATGGTCACCTGACTATCACAGGGGTTGAGAGAAGATTATTCTATGAGGGATCATTTGGCTTCTCCACTGGTCTCACTCACATACACAGATCATTAAAATGAGCAAAGTGGGTAGAGATGTGGCTTGACCAGAAATATTTAGAATATTCAATAGAAATATATCTTCTCTGTCACCCAGTTTGACTTTCATTTTGTCAGAACAAATTCATTATGATTTTTTATCTCACTTTTCTCTCTACATGAGAAATTGTCTTTAGAAATTCAAATACAAAGATGTAATTAATATGAATGAATTAGTATACTATAAAACAGACAGAGAAAATGATGTTTTAAGTTTACAGATAAACATTGTTATACTTCAAATACTACATTTACAAAATTCACAGTTTTTAATATCAGAGAGTTAGACATCTATTTCAGTGATCTATTTTTTATTTAAATTTTTTTATTTGAAGTATGATGGTTTAAAATAGTGCTAATGGTGAAGCATATATTATTCTAACACCACACCGTTTACCAGTGTCCACTTACCCCGTCTTACAAGTTTACCCCAAATATTGTCTATAATAGTTTTTATATTTTATAGTTCTCTGTTTGAAATTTTGAGGCTACATGTAGCAGTGTTCAGTGTTCGCAACTCTGTGCTCTCACGGTCATTTCTGGAAGTGCTCAAGGAATCATTTAAGTTTAGAAAACAAATCAGGAGCTTCTAAATACAAAGTTTGTTCTCAGCCTGCTATCTTTCTGGCCCTATGATGGTTCATTTTATTTGATAGCTTGACTGAGCCATAGAATGCTCAGATATTTGGTTAAACATTATTCTGCAAAAATAATTCTACTTGAGATTAACATTTGAATCAGCAGACTAAGAAAAGCAAATCTGCTTTTGGATGAAAACCTTCCTAATGTAAATTTGTCTCAGTAAACTAAGATCTGAATAAAATAATGAATGACAATAAGGGATCATTTGCAGTCTATGTCTGCTTTTAAGATGGAGATATGTCTTCTGCCTTTGAAATCAGATTTGGAATTAATTTTCTCCACAGAGCTTCTTCATTTCTGTATGAGTTTTTTCACAGCCTCATTCTATCAGCAAACATTTGCAAAAGGCAAATGTTTGTGTCATTTTATTGCATAAGTCTTTTTACATGTTTCATTGTTTAAGTAATTCACAAATATGAAACTATATTCAAAGGCAGAAGATATAAACTCCATCTCTTGGGGCAGGAGTGATAGCACAGTGGGTAGGGCATTTGTCTTGTAAGCAGTCAACCTGGATTAGATCCTCCGTGTTCCGTATTGTCTCCTGAGCTTGCCAAAAGGAAAATCCATCTCTTGATAGGAGAATGTTAGACATTTAGATAAGCTATCAAACATTCTGATGGGAAAATATGCCTACATTAACAAGTAAGATGAAAGATATTATTACCTAAGACAGAAAATAAAAATTTTCCATGACATTCATACAAAACATCACTAATGAATAGACTTGATTGTCAACTTGTCACATACATGGTCTCACCATGTGTTAGTACTTACAAATCTGAAGGTCTAGATATCTGAAAATCAAAAGCCAGCAGTTAAGATGCAATACAAAATCAAAACTCAGTCAGATGAAAAAAGTCATTCAACCTTTTGATTTCTTCCCAAACTGGGTAAGTAATTACCACAGAAATAAAGTTAGCAAGGGATAAAAGTCAAGGTAATGGCTAATGTATGTAAAATTTATATGACAGTAAACGTTAAAGGAAAAATAGAAAATGTTTATGGATCTGCAGCAGAAACATATCTGCTGAGGAGGAGTCATAACAAAAAAAGATCACTTCATCTGTACTCTGAGAGTATATACTGAGCTACTCAGTATATATTCACAGATAAACTTATGATTGAATGAACCACACACACATACAGAGAGAGAGAGAGAGAGAGAGAGAGAGAGAGAGAGAGAGAGAGAGAGAGAGAGAGATATGAAGATTATAACTATTGTAAGAGAACAGTTTTAGGTAGAGGACATTTGGATCAATATTAGAGGATCCAAAAATTTTGAGAGACTGAAACCACCTATAAATAACCAACTCACCAGAAAGACTAAAGCCCATATGCTGAGCATTATATTTCCCTCTAGGGAAAATTTTATAGCCCTTCTATCTATACCAAGAATGTGTATCTAAAATAGAGCAAGATTTCAAAAGAGCCGTATTATTTTCCATAGATGATGCACCAATTTATATTCCCACAACAATGTACCAAAGATTCTTTTCTCCTCATCTTCACCATTATTTTCTATTTCCAAAGTTTGTTTATTTTTTTAATGGTCATCAATGGCCAAAGGCAGTCACAGAAACCATATCTAGAACCGGCTTCATGCTCAGGAGAGGACACTCTGGCTCCTCCTTGTGGACTATTTTCAAAGTTTTACACAGACTACTCTCATCTATATGAAGTGCACTATTGCTCAGGCCAGAAACCCTTGTTTCAGTGTATTTGCAGATCAACATTACAACTAAGTTAAAAAGGCAAGCAGAGTAGGCTTACTAAATATGAAGGGATATAAATAGTAAAATCAGTCCCTAAAGTTATGTTATAGTCTTAAAAACTACTTTAAATGTTTATTAATGTCACATTCTGATTAACACAGGGTATTAAGAACATAAGCACTCATCTTAATTTCCATGCATCACAGGAATAAAAAATGCAGAAAAATAACACATTTTGGGGCCCGGGAGATAGCATGGAGGTAAGGTGTTTGCCTTTCATGCAAAAGGTCATCGTTTCGAATCCCGGTGCCCCATATGGTCCCCCGTGCCTGCCAGGAACAATTTCTGAGCATGGAGCCAGGAGTAACCCCTGAGCACTGCCAGGTGTGACCCAAAAAAAATAAAATAAAAAAATAACACATTTTGGTTCATATACTATAAAGTTTGATTTTTAAGTTTAAGATGGAAAAGTTTAAGATGGAAAAACATTCATCCCTGAAAACAGCATGGAATCCTAAGATAATGGCTTAAAATATTTATGTATAATTGGAGAGGCAGACAGATTCTTAATCATAGCATGGCTTAATTATAGCAGCATAAGCATAATTAGCACTGTTGTAATATATTACTAATTTGTAAGATAAATTATCTTACTTCAGTTTCAAAATAGAAAGATCACAACATATTTTTGTCTGAATACTTAAATTATTATTAGTCTGGATCTTGATGGTAACTAAATATCAATTTATTTCTCTACATGTTAATTTTAATAGAACAAAATTAAAATTATAAAAGCCAAAACTAACCTATTTGACAATTTAGTTTACATTATTCATTGGACATACATGTTAATTTACTTTTCACCATTTAAAAAATTTATTTCAAGTAGTTCTTAGCACTTTTTTATTACTGTCACAAATATAAGAATAAAAATAAGTATATGGATTAATGTCTACCTTATAGTGAGGTATAGTGAGAAGGCAGAGAAATATCTTGATATTAAATACGTTAATAGCTGAAAAAGTTTAACCTTGCTCATTCAAATTCTTCATAAGAAAATAGCATTTTGGGCCCGGAGAGATAGCACAGCAGTGTTTGCCTTGCAAGCAGCCAATCCAGGACCAAAGGTGGTTGGTTCGAATCCCGGTGTCCCATAAGGTCCCCCGTGCCTGCCAGGAGCTATTTCTGAGCAGACAGCCAGGAGTGGCCCAAAAAAACAAACAAAAAAAAGAAAATATCATTTATGTTTTCAATAGTAATATGTTGTTTTTCTTTTCTCAGCTTAATTTTTAAATTTCATTTTCAAAAGAAGAATCTTTCAATCATTCCTTAGAAAAGAAGCCATGAAAACAAAGTATCACTATCTTAATATTCTAACACTTTATGTTAATACAAAGTTTTATCCCTTTTCTATTTTGCCACTAGTTGTAAAATATATTCCATTAATAATCTCTGGTATATCTTGTCCTGAGCATATATTTCTGGAGAATGATGGCTATTTTGAATTTCTCTTTCAATATGATCTGACTTCAAATTCCCAGAATTTTTTCCTTACATAGGAAAGAATAACTTGCCTATATTGTATCAGAGGACAGAGAAAATATCTTTAAAACTAAATAAGAATTAAAATAAATTTTAGAATTACCTAAATTCAGTAGAGGCTGGGGAGATAGCATGGAGGTAGGATGTTTGCCTGGCATGCAGAGGGACAGTGGTTTGAGTTCCAGCATCCCATATGGTTCCCCGAGCCTGCCAGGAGCAATTTCTAAGCATAGAGTCAGGAGTGAACCCTGAGTGCTGACAGGTGTGACCCAAAAACCAAAAAAAAAAAAAAAAAGAACATGAATTTTAATAATAATTGACCTCAAACTTCCAATTTACTTTCAAATTTAAAGGAATATATATATGTACATATGTATTTATATAGGAAGAATATTTTTATTTAAGCCTTGAAATTTTCATTATAATTCTAGAGTTATACAAAGTCATTTTCTGAAAACTGAGGTGTATTCACCTCATTCTCATGGAGCCTTCATTCCAACCTTTCTCACTGCAGAAGTACTTATCAGTATCAAACTGGCTCTGATATTAGCCTGACATACAAAATCATCATAGATGTCTCTCAGATCAGCATTAATGAGACATTTGCCTCTTCCAGGATTTCAAAAATCCATTTTTTGTGACTTGGGGAAGAATTAATTTTTACCAAGAGTCCTGAAGAATTAAATGAGAAAAACTATTAAGAAATTTCATTTGAGACAAACTCACTTGCCAGATCTGCATTTGGCCAGATACATAGACTTCTAGAAAGAGATATATTATATGCCAAGGCATGAAAAATTCTGGGTATGCTGGGTACAAGCTGAAACATCAATCTTGAAAGGACAGGGTGAGCCAAGTCTTTGCCCTGCTAAAGCCACACCAGCTAGAACTACCACCCACACTGCCACTCCAACAACGGCCAAACTTTACCACTCATCTATCTACAGTGACACCAATCTGACCAAAACTCCATGTATGCTAGTATTTGAATTGACATTACCAGGACTTTTCTGGACTTTTCAGGCATCCTTACTCTACCTTCTTATAATTCTGGAAGTCCTAGAAAGAAAAACCATGCCCCATTAAAACTACAGTATCAGCAATAATGCTTAAAATTCCTGCAAATGCAGCCACGTGACAACTCAAATTTTTAATACTGCCATCCCATAGGAACACATCAATTTAGATACCAATGTGTATCTGAAGCCACCTAATGTTCAGTTAATAACAGAATGATCAACTAGCAACAAGAGCCATCTGACAATGACTTAACAACTTCATGTGAGATACAATATTTTTCACAAATTTTCTTGTTGCTGTGCATTTTTCTTTTTTCCTTTTTCTACCTTTCTTTTTGTTTTTATAATTGTTTCACTCCCACTTACCTGTAAACACAATTATTATGACCAACTATGTAATAGATGGTCTTTACAATAAATCATTTTTATGTTAAAAATAAATTTCATTTGGAACTAGCTACAGAAGTTGCGAAATGTTCAGAAATTAACTTCATGATATAGTCTTTGGTTCCCCCAGTTAATGCACTATGGTCTAACCTCGTTCTTATGCATTATATGTAGAAATTAGTATTTGTCATTTTAAAATATTTAATTACATATTGTATATGTTCAATTAAATATTTTTACTTGAAAAAAAATTATTTGTAAAATTAGTAGTTTTCTCTTCACCTAATATGCTCCTAGAGTGCTGATGTCTTTTTCTTGACAGTACTACTCTCAGCATCAATCAAGACAATGAAAATCTAGCTTACATGTGTGAGGGAGACCATCATTTACAACTGACATAGTCGTATCATTGACCTTGAAGAAAATGAATTGGCTTACTGAGGCAGCCGAGAACAAAGCAGAAACCATCATTTTCTAAAGGTTTTCAAGGTAGAAATCTTCAGGGATAATCTTTTGTCAATGTCTAAGACTTGATTAACTGTCTTAATTCACAGTGATTAATGATTTTTAAAACTCTAGGGCACCAAGTTTCTTTATATTTTATATAATATGAACCCCATAAGTGAGGTGTTCTTCAATGAACATCATAACCTATTCTCAAACTACACCAACAATTGTAACAGATAATTTTGCATTATACTACTCAACATGAAAGATATTTCCAGGTGAGAGCTTTCATTTATTGAATAAAGATGTCATTCATTTTCTCGTTGAAAATACTTCACATAGGAACCTTTCCTTCATTATCAAATGGCACTCATTTCTTCCTGTTTCTTTTAGTGACTGTCTCTAAGAATACCCACTGATTCATTTTAGACTAACTCAAATTTGTCATTTGTCATAGCATTTAAAAATCTATGTCTTACTTCTAGTGACTATGAAAATTAAATAGATGAATAGAAAGCAGAAAAATGGCAAAATTCTACATATTCTTTGTTTATATTCTAGTATACAATTGAAAGTATATCAAATATGGTGAATATTGACTAGAAAATAGAGCAAAGATTTTTTTATTAATCAAGGAACTATCACACAAAATTTTGTCATAAACCTTGTATATTGGAAAATACAGTAACTATGTTTGTACTAGGCCAGCTCCACAGATCACTCCATCATTGAAAGAGATATAAACCAAGATGTGAAATTGATATGCCAGTCCACAGTTGGCAGCTGGCCATCTCAGGAGGAAAGGGTGGGCCAAGTCCTCACCCTGTCGAAGCAATGCTTGTTGCATCCATCACCCAAAATAACTACTTTGCCTATGTCCCTGATTCTGCACTCTTCTATGATTCTCTGCAAAAATATTAATCTGAGAAAAACTCCATGTATGCCAGTATTTAGACTGATATCACCAGGATGTTTTTGGAGTGAGTGCAGGCACCTTTCCTGCCCTCCCTCTTGTACTTCCAGGAGACCTCTCATACTTCCAGTCATAGCCACACCCACAAAATCCATAGTATCAGAAATAATGGTTGGAATTCCTGGGTGGCATGGTCTCACTAACTTCATTTGTTTAATATTGTCATCACACACTAGTTTAGTTGCCAGTGTATACCTAATGTCACTTAATGTTCAGAAACAAAATAACAGAATGATCAACTAGCAACAAGAGCTTACTAAACCTTTTGACAATGACTTAATGATCTCATTGAAGATATAATAATTTTCACAAATTTGTCTGTCACTGTACTTCTTTTTTTCTCTTCTGCTCTTCTTTCTTTTTTCTTTCTATTCTTCATTTTAACAATTTTGCTCTCACTTATCTGGAAACAGATGTATTATGATCAACTATGTCAATTTGTGATACATGCCCTTATAATAAAGTAAACTTTTATAGACTTGTAAAATTGGTAAAAAATAAATAAATAAACAAATTCTTTCTGCAATGCCACAAACTTATTTTTCTGCAATGCCATATCCCTTAGGAATGGGGAAAAATAAGAACCTAAAAAAAATAAGAACCTAAAACTACACAGATCAATACAGTCTTCAAACACGCCAAAGAAAACTGTTGTGAAAGATTACATGAACTTTCAGTATACTATCATTTTTCCTCAAAACAAATTTATATCATGGCAACAAGACTTCAGTAAGGCAACTACTTTTTACATCTAAGTGAACTGGAAATATATAACTCAAACACTTGGACTTATTTTTAGGATAAAGTCATCATGACAAATAATCAACTGGCCAGACACTAAAGCATTACTTCACTGATACTTCTGCCTTAAAGGATTTGCTTCAACACACTAACTTTCGAAAGAATAGTATGTAGTTTTGTTATAAAAGGTTTTAGCATAGATAAAAGTATTTAGTGGCCAGAGCGAATACACTGAGTAGGGCATTTGCCTTGCATGTGAAAAGGTTCAATCCTCAAAATCTCATATGGTCTCTAGAGTCTGCCAGAAGTGATCTCTAACTGCCAAGCCAGGAGTAAACCCTGAACACGACCATATGTGAACCTCCACCCCAAAAAATTATACGTTGTGGAAATATCAGATTATCAGATCATGATAGTTTTCAAGACAAAAAATTAATGTGATGAAAATATCATATTATTATATAATTATAATTAACAAGATTGAAAAGTTAAGATTGTGAATTTTTCCAATAAATAAACCCTCATTCTTTGATACAGAACTATACTACAGCATTTACGGCTCTTGTCCTACATACATCTGACCTAGGTTCAATTCACATCACCCCAAATGCTCCTTGAGCATCACCTGGAGTAATTCCTAAGTGCAGAGTCAAAAGTAACCTTTGAGCATCACCACATGTAGTCCCAAAGCACAGCAATTTGGCTAATGAGACTATTATAAATTATAATTTTGATAAGTCAATAATTTAAATAGAAATTACCTGTCTTGTCGAATTTGTTTTATTTTAGATACATAATTTGTTATTTAAATTATTTTCTCCTCTATCAGGGAAAATAACAAACTTAATTTGATATGGTTGAAATGCATTTTAGAGACTTAAAAAACAATTTACTCAGAAAATGAAATCATCCCATTGAATGAAAATTATATTTTTCCGACATTTTGTTTTTGTTAGGCTTAACAAAGAAAAACTTTGAAGTATATTAGCTATCTTTTAGCAAAGTGAAAGTTTATTTAATGTTAATTTGTAAAAGACAAAAAATTGATTCACAAAAAAAATGAATACACAGACACATGAACTTTAAGATTTTAAGTGTCATTAATTATATGGAAAGATTAAAACAGTACAGCCCCAAGTAAAAATCTGCAAATAGTGGAAGAGATAGTACAGAAGGTAAGACATTTTCCTTCAGTGAGACCAACTGATCTTCTATATCTGGCACCACATATGATTCTTTCGCGCCAATAGGAGGGATCATTGAGCACAGATCCAGGAATAAACTACACATTCAGGTGAGGCTCAAAAATTATGCAACTGCCCCCCCACCACCAAAAAAAAAGAAAAAATATTTACAATATTTTCTTTAGTACAAGCATTATCACAGATTTAAAAAATCTATTCATTTTTTCCCAAGTTAGTAAAACTCACAACTTAGAGCTCTTTTTAAAATTTTTGTTTGTTTTGTTTTTGTTTTGGGGCCACATCTGGTGGTGCTCAGTGGTTACTCCTGGCTCCGTTCTCAGAATTCACTCCTGGAATGCTCGGGAACCATATGGGATGCCAGGGATTGAACCCGAGTCCATCTCGAGTCAGAGCATGAAAGACAAACACCCTGCTGCTGTGTTGTAGCTCTGGCCCCACGTTTAAAAAAAAATTAAATAAATCTCTAGTGGTTGACTTTCTTTACTATGAACATAAATAGAGTCTTAATAGTCAATGACTTTGAAAACATTTTAATTAAATTATCTCACTTTTTTTTCTAACTAATTTTTTTACTTAAATCATTGCAAATTACAAATCCTTTATAGTTGAATTTCAGGCATACAATGACAGTGAGTTATGGCCATTCCCACCACTAGTGTTGACTTCCCTCCACCAAAGTTCCTAGTATGCATTCTTTACCTCCACCTATAGCCCCATGATCTGCCAGTGTAACAGGTCCATTTTAAGTTTAGATTGTTATTTTGGCTTAAGTATTTAGTTCTGTCCTTTTTGTTTTTTATCTCCACCAATGCATCTGAAACCACTTGGCTCGTGGACCCCATCCTCTTTTATTTTTCTCAATTTTGTAGAAAAGTGAAGAAATTTAAGGTAAAACAAAGTATGAATTATCTCGCTCTTAAGGAAATATCATGAAGATCTGCCGGGAGTGGGAGGGGTAGTTGAGCCAAGCTGGCCTGTGGAACTAGTCTCTGAAGCTGTGGCTGAGCTGCGTCTTTTGCCGGCTAGGGGAAGGGACAATTGACCCAGAGACAGACCTGTGGATCTTAGTCACTCCAACCCAAACCACCAAATGCAAAGAAATATGGGCAAACTAAGGAAGATACTAACGATCAGGGATATGGAGAGAAATCCTAGCAAGTTCCAAGTCCAGACAAAACTCAAGAGCCCAATAAATGAAGACCTAAAAGCAACATTGCAAGCCATGGCAAAAGAAATCATGGAATCACTCGTCAGCTAGTTCAAGAAATCCATAGACAAACAAATCAACAAACTCAAAGAACTTTTATAGAACATAAAATAATTCATACAAATGGAATTAAAGGAAATAAAAAATGTCTTAGCATTTACTTTAGCATAGTAGCAGAATTACACAGTTGGAGAATCAAATAAAAGAACTTTAAGAAAAACTACAAACCAAAAATTAAAAAGAAGCCAATAAGGAAATAAAAGGTAAAGTACTGGAAGAAAAAGTTAGGCATTTAATGAATGAAAACAAAAGAAATAATCTACGTATTTTAGGAAAACCGGAAGGGGAGGAAATAGAGAAATGGGGAGAACAAGTAGTTAGGGAAATAATAGCAGAAAACTTTCTCACTCTCTGGAAAGAGGCTTTAGTGCAAATGCAGGAGGTGAAAAGAGTCCCTAATAAAACAGACCCTAATAAACCAACACCAAGACATATAGTAATCCAAATGGCAAGAGAGAGAGAGAGAGAGAGAGAGAGAGAGAGAGAGAGAGAGAAGGATGAACTCCTTAAAGCAATAAGGGAGAGAAAAAACCTCAAGTACAAAGGAAGGAACATAAGAATCAAACCAGATCTCCCATTTGAAATAACTCAAGCAAGAAGACAGTGGAATGACATATTTTAACAACTGAATGAAAGAAACTTCCACCCGTGGGGAGCTAAGACCTAATAAGTCTCTAGCAGATGCCTGAGGCCTAATAGTCTCTAGCATTCTCTCAAGAGGCCTGAATAAGGATGCAGCCTGCCTTTACTAAGGTCAATCTAAAAGGTTACGTGAGGCATTGTGAGAAGCCAAAGGGAACACTGAGGCCAGTAACCTTGAGAGAAAAACATTTTAGAAGGGTCATATTCTAGATACACCCAAGCCATTAGCCTTGGCAGAAAAACATATTTTAGACAGAACATATTCTAGACACATCTAGTGGGTTGGGAGAAGCAATATTTTCTATCTATGTAGCCAGGTGCTGTGGGGGAGGTATGTTAGGGAATCACTGCTTATTATGTAGTTAGACGACTTGAAGAATCTTAGGGAAAAAACTTATGCTGTTATCTGTGTAACCACAAACCTTGAGAAGTAGCTCAAACAAAGTGTTTGGCTCTACACTGCTTTTTACTGCTCTTTGTTTGCCACACCCACCCACCCCCACCATGAATGATATATAATGATCTGCATTCTTTTCAATAAACGGAAGCTAGCTGGTTCTCACTAGTTTTCCCATTTTCTTTGTCTGTGTCTGTTCTTTGTATGTTCTAAACCGAAATTTCCTCTGAGAAATTAACCCACGTTTGTGGTTTCCCTGCATTGGCAAAGGAGCCCACACCAACCTAGAGTCCAGTACCCAGCAAAACTCTCATTCATATGGGAGGGAGGACTAGAAACATTCTCAGACAAAAAAAGAACTTGCAGTATTTGCTCAAACAAAACCGATTCTAAATGATAAACTCAGAGATGAATTACACAATTCAAACCCTCAATTGTAACAACAACCATTCTACACAATACAACTGCACAACAGCCTTCCTAGCAATAATCTCCTTAAATGTCAATGGACTACACTCTCCCATTAAAAGACACATGGTAGAGTTTTGGATCAAAAAACAAAAATTGAATTTCTGCTGCCTGCAAGAAACACACCTACAAGTATAGGATAGACACAGGCTCAGAATAAAAGGATGGAAATCAATTATTCAAGCCAATGAAAACCAAAAAAAAAAAAATCTGGGACAGCCATTCTTATATCAGACTAAATTCTATTCAACCTCAAGAAAGTGATCATAGACAAAGGGAGTCACTACTTACTGATCAGGGGATCGCTAGATGACAAAGTGCTAACTCTGGTCAATATTTATGCACCAAACGCAGAGCCAGCAAAATATGTAAGGCATTTGCTCACAAAACTAGAGAAACATATGGAAGGCAATGTAATAGTAGTAAGATATTTCAATACTCCACTATCATCACTGGTGAATCTCCACCAGACAGAAAACTAGCAAAGAAATAAGAACCCTAAATGAGAAATTAGAAGAATTAGGGCTAATAGACTTATATAGGGCCCTCCACCCCAAAAAAACAGAATACACATTCTTCTCAAAAAATATCATGAATGTATAATAGAGGAACATATGCTAGAACCTGGCCTCTGGCATACTGTGTATAATTGGATGGTGTTGGTTTTTTTTTTTTTTTCAGTTTTTTTTGGAGGGTTTTTTGTTTTTGTTTTTTTTTTGTTTTGTTTTTTTTTTGGTTTTTGGGTCACACCCGGCAAAACTCAGGGGTTACTCCTGGCTCCATGCTCAGAAATCGCTCCTGGCAGGCACGGGGACCATATGGGGCACTGGGATTTGAACCAATGACCTTTTGCATGAAAGGCAAACGCCTTACCTCCATGCTATCTCCCGGGCTAAAGGAGTGCAATCTTTCAAGCAAAGATTTTTAAGATTCTTCAGTGAGAATATACACAGGTTATATTGCAGTTAAGGGGGAGGCACTGGCGGTGGGAATGTTGCACTGGAGAAGGAGGGTATTCTATTTGTGACTGAAATCCAACTACAAATTTGCTTGTAATCATGGTGCTTAAATAAAGATTTATTTAAAAAATAGTAAAGCTATGGGAGGGACAGAGGGAGAGATAGCCTAGTGAGTAGGACATTTGCCTTGCATGTGACTGACCCAGAATTGATCCCCAGCATCCTATATGGCCTCCCCAAGACTGCCAGGAGTAATTTTTGAGCTCAGAGCCAGGAGCAATTTGTGAGTACTGACAGGTGTAACCCATAAGCCAAAAAAAAATTTTTTTTAATAAAGCTACTTAGTCTATACTAAGCCCCTCCACACATAAGGAGTTCTTTTTCCTTTCTCTTCTACATTCCAATAAAATTTTCTATTTTCTAGCTTTTGAGTCTGAAAATAACAATAGTTACAGATCCTACAGAGCCTGGAAAAGCCCAAACACAGGAAGGTATGACCCTAAAACAAATAATAATAATAATAATAATAATAATACACATACTCATTTATTTTTTGAATTGCATTTTTAATGAAATAAATGTTAAATATTAAAAATAAAATATGCTAAGTGATTAGAAGATGAAGGAAAGGACTAAAGGGAAGACAGCAGTGAAGACCATCATTTCTCTGGGGTCTTCTCTCATGATTTTGTATGTTTTGTTAGTCAAACAATAAAACATTCCTGAAAATTGCTCTTTATTTTATTTTTGGATGAATTATATAGTTCTACTTTCCTTCTTTGAATGCTTCAATAATGCAAAATACATAGAAAGTTTTATGTCTTATAGTGAGGCCCTTATCTCATTAGAGGTAAGTTATGTATACATTTTTGTGAGTCTGGTAGCAAATCAACATAGCTCATTTGGACTCATTTATACATAATTTATGCAATAAGGGATAGTATTAGGGCTTCTATTGTACATTAATTTGACCAGGACAGATATAGAATTAATATTTAGTACATATAAGCTATTCAAAAAAATTTTTTTCAGAAACCCTATCAAGAAAATGGGGTGAGGAAATGAACAGACACTTCTCATAGGTCAATAGGTGGGTTGCCAGTAGGCATATAAAAAAAGTGCTCAGAATTCCTTATCATGAGGTAATTTCAAATTAAGACAACAATAAAATATCATCTCATGCCAAGGAGATTTGCATATGTCAAAAACAGTAGGAACAATCTATGTTACAGTGATATAAAAAAGAACTCTCTTCCACTACTGTTGACAATGTTTGGCTCAACCCCTGTGAAAACAATATGGAGAGTTCTCAGTAACTTAAATTAAGCTGCTGTATGACCTAAAAATTCCACTTTAGAGAATTTACCCAAAACAAGACCAAATAAAAACATTCATTCAAGGGCCAGAACAGGTAGCATGTCTATCTTGCACATGACTAACTCAGGTTTACTCCCCAGTACCACATATGGTCACCTGAGCCTCCTAGGAGTAGACCCTGAGTGCAGAGGCAGGAGTTAGCCCTGAGCATTGCTGGGTGTAGCCCCAAAATATACAAATTTTTTAAAATCCATTCAAAAAGACATGCACACCATTATTCATTGAAGCACTTAGTACAATAGCTATGATATGGAATCAACAACAGATGAGTGGATTGTGAAGATGTGGTGTATATACACAGATAATAGTATGCAGCTGCAAGGAATAATGAAATCATTCAATTTGCCACAACCTGGTTGGAACTAGAAGATATGTTGATTAAAGTCATCCAGAAGAGGAATAAACACAGAATGATATCAGTAATGTCATTTAAAAAAAACAGCACTTTTTTCAAATAACCATTAAAGGCAACAAAATGAAGAACTATGAACAATGGAACTGTTTAGGATAGTAAATATTCTTTTCCTTTGTGCATATTATGACCAACAAATAGAAAGATGGCATGTTCAGAGATTATTAGAGAATATGGTGATGATCACGAAGATAATAGCAGCCACCATATTCTAATCAGAGCAGTGGGTCAAGTTGCTCATGTTATGCTACCATTGATATGCCGATTTTCTCAAGCAACATTAACCATATGGATAATATGGAAGGGTGCTGAAATGATAATTGGATAATGGAGCAGGGGCAGTAGTGTAGTCACTAACAGTGTGAGATACACTGTTTTTCTTAAAGAAGGTAGATTTCCAAGAAAGCACTGACTCAGTTTGCCTGTGAAGGGGAAGATGGTCACTTAAGTTTTGGAACTTCTGTGCTAGAGAAAGACAACATGAACTAATGCCTCCTTTCTCATTGTTTGTTCGACCTCATAACAAGAGAAGTTAAAAATGAACTATCTGAAGAATAAACTAACCATAAACTTCCCAGTAAAATCAAATAGCAAACACAGAACTAGGATAAACATAAGAGGAGTCTATGTCTATCACGATTCATTACCTACATTCATCTAATTTCCAGAACCATCTCTACAAGTCCTATTAGTAAGGATAAAGAGTAACTGCTTGATCGGTGTACATTAAGTTGCTTTCCTTATTTCAATTGAGGGAACAAGTTGACTGTTATTTTTTTCCTTTTCATCCTGTTGGTAATATGTCTTCCCATAATTTGAAAGCCCAGGCCCTTTTTCTCTCTTTTCCATTTTAAAACAAACTTCCTGACAGTTGAAGTTGACTTCACCTTGCTAAAGGCTGTTTAATTTTGCAACAGTAGAAATCCCATCACTTAAGTGTTGTTTTTCTTAGTGAAGTCTTGTCAACTAAATTTTCTTCTTGCTGTCTATTCCCCCTTCATTTTCAGGGAAACCATCATTGTTTTTTTCCTCAGTTTAATCCACTTACTCCTAAATTTTTGTAGCTGTCATTTGGGAATACTGTCAGATGCTAAGAATACCAACAATAAATCATATTTACATGTGTTTTTAATCTTAAACCTTTGAGCATCTGCTAGAGTTAGTATTCTTTCTCTTGTTTATTTTTAACAATGCATACGCAAATCATTCTTTTTAAAAGCACAATATTATTCAATTAAAACACATGCCACAAAACAATATTTATATAAAAGAAAATTTAAAACTTTTCTATAAAAATATTGTGCAATTGGGCCAGAGAGGAGGCTCTAGAGGTAAGGCATCTGCCTTGCAAGCGCTAGCCAAGGATGGACCACGGTTTGATCCCTGGGCTTCCCATATGGTCCCCCCAAATCAGGAGTAACCCCTGAGAGCCAAACGGGTGTGGCCCCAAAGAATTGTAGACTATATATTTTCGTGGGCAAAAAAATGTTTTGTTTATATACTGCTAAAAGAAATGAATCTTCATTCCTGCTTTAAGGACACTGCAAAGTAACCTTTTTTCTTAGATCATTTTTAATCAAACTGGAAGAGTTGTCCTATCTAGTCTATCCTAAGTTGCCCCTTTCTTGAGTAAATGGATTTTATGGTAACCTATTTATCTATAGAATAAAATTTGAACTACAGATGCCTGGGGAAGTAATTCCCATTGGGGGCCAAGTTTGACATGGCTTGCATGTACCAAGGGACTGACCCTTGTGTGTTTGTCACTGCTTTTGCAAACTCAGATTAGTTTTGCATCATGGTAATATGCCTACCCCAGGTGTCATACCTGGCAGAAGAAGCTGCATGGGAACAAGTTGAGAAGAGTTTTCATCCCTACAGAAATAGAGCAATTTCCCTTCTTATTCCAGCTCTTGTAGCAACTGGTGTGGGGGTGGCCTCCTTTGTCAAGGGAGACATGCAACTTAAACAACTCTCTCAACAAGTGGATGCTGATCTGAGATGATATATCGATATCTTAGAATATGTTGCCTCCCTAGCTAAAGTTGCTCTCCACAATATTTGGGGACTGGACCTACTCCTCCTAAAGGAAGGAGAGCTGTGTATGACTCTGGGGGAGCAATGTTGTT
The DNA here is from genome assembly GCA_004027635.1 of Crocidura indochinensis. NCBI lineage: Eukaryota > Metazoa > Chordata > Mammalia > Eulipotyphla > Soricidae > Crocidura > Crocidura indochinensis. The sequence continues at coordinate 9,993 of PVKC010003083.1, read as the reverse complement.
TCTATGCTAACAAATCAGGGGTCATTCATAAGAAAATGCAACAGGTGAAGGCTAGTTTGCAGGAGCGGGAAGGGTGACAGAAAGATTCTGCCTCCTGATATGAACAGTGGTTCATTCAATCATCCTAGAAAACCTCCCTGATAACCGCCCTGACTGGGCCACTGTTTTCTTTGTTGTTGGTGTTTTTTTGTTTTGTTTTGCTTTGCTTTTTACAGTTTTCTTAGTAGGTCCTTGCATAATTAATTTCCTCGCCCATTTTATTCAAGCATGCATAGGTGCTGTTAAGATGCTTGTGCTAAGGTCCTAGTATGTGCCCATAAGTATGGACTAGGACAAGAAACCTCAGGGTGATTCAGGTATATAAAAAGAGGAGGGAATGTGGAGTCCTGGGTTCTGAACAAAAAGTAATGGCATTTTGTAAGGACCATATGTTCGGCTTTCTCAAACCTATTTCCATTAATACCACCTTAATGGTAGGCCATACTAGATAGCCTATAGAGGAAGGACACAGAGAACAGTAGGAAGGTATCCGAGACAACAATCATTTTAAAGATACCAAAAAAGCTATAACCTCCCTATATCTCCTCCCTATATAATTTGATTCATGACATTGGTAAAGGTTTGTCTCTTGTGAGAGATGACCCTGGCTAGTCAATTTGGAGCTATTGATAGAAGAATTAAAGTTTTGTTCAGCTTTAAAAAAAATTAAAAATTTTAAAAGAATAAAATTTGAGCATGTACCCAGATCCAGTAATATTAGCTATTTTCCTCAAACACAACTCATACAGCTCTTTATTACTGATTATCAAAAACAAGGGGCTGGAGCGATAGTGCAGTGGTAGGGCACTTGCCTTGCTCGTGGCTGACCCAGGACAGACCACTGGCATCCCATATGGTCCCCCCAGCCAGGAGCGATTTCTGAGTACACAGCCAGGAGTAAACCCTGGATGTCACCGGGTGTGTCCCAAAAACAAAACAAACAAACAAACAAGCAAAAACTATCCAGAAGTCATATCCAGAAGTCACAACAGGCATAGTAATGTGGTGCTTAATGGTTTTGTATTCCCTTTCCGTATGCATAGTACAACTTTTCTAGCCATGTAATAAATATGTATGAAGTACCTGGTGTATAAAATAATAAAAAGGCAAGGTCTTGGGTTCTAAAGATAATACAAGCATTTGCCTTTTACATGGCTACAAGCATAGTTCAATTCCCTCACATGGATTCCAAACCACAACAGGAATGACCCAAGAGCACAAAATCAAGAATAAGCTCTGAGCACTGGTAGATGTGGCAAAAAAAAAAAAAAAGACAAACTCTAAAGTAGATCAAAGTTAATAAATGGGGCCGGGCGGTGACGCTGGAGGTAAGGTGCCTGCGTTAACCTAGGACGGACTGCGGTTCGACCCCCCCGGTTCCCCATATGGTCCCCCGTGCCTGCCAGGAGCGACTTCTGAGCGAATAGCCAGGAGTAACCCCTGAGCGTCACTGGGTGTGGCTCCCCCCCAAAAAAAAGTTAATAAATACAAATTCCAAATTTTTTTTATTTTTAACAGTATCCCATTGGTTTTTAACCTTTTTATATTATCATTTTTATTATATTATCACTTTACAAATCTAATATTATTTAATATATAACAGATATAACTGAAAGATTGAGTTATCATAATACTTAAGGGAGGACAGAAATCATTAACATGATGAACACACCCTCCAAGGCAAATGAAAAATCTCTGAGAATCTGAGACTCATAGAATACCTTTATATATAGGTATATAGCCAAAATTTTTATTTCTCAAGTTAAAAATATGTAACAACAACCAAATAAAAGTCATGAGTTATATTGGTACTGTACACCTTCCCTATAGTTATCAGTAAGCCAGAATCATACCCAGAACCATCCATATCTCCTGACACCTGACTTCTGCATTCTTTCCTGAGAGCCATAACCACTTCTTACTTTGAATTATGGAGATAATTTGCCAGAAGTATTTCTGCTTGTTAACCTTTTAAAGTTTGCTAAATTCTTAAGATAGATTTGAATGTATCCTAGGAGAAAGAAAAAAAGAACTTCCACAACTGCTTATCTCTATGGTAGACCTTAAGTTGATTTTTAAAAGCCTGATCTCATCCATAAAGTAAATGAATGCAAAGAGGATAGTTCATCAGCCCCCTTGCAGTTACAACTATCCACTATAGCTCAAGGGAAAGAATAGATTTATTCACTTTTGAATCACTGAAAGAAATTTCTATTACTAATATATCTCACAGTAAATAGCAATGCTGAATACCTCTAGGAAAATAAATAATAAAATGGTAAATATTGGTGCATGCTCAAGGCTGCTATACTTCTAAGGCTATTATTTCTCTTCTTCTGCTGCCTTTTTTGTTCTTTTGCCCCAAATATTTTTCACATTTTCTTTCAATACCTAAAGTCATATATCATAACCTTGCCTTCATCGACCCTCGTCATGTGTCCTGTTGATATACAGAAGCAGCTGAGATATACTGGCTGAAACAGGAATAATACGCCCCACTATATTATTGCTTATTTTAAATCTCTGATATGTGATTGCTTGTATATATATATATATATATATATATATATATATATATATATATATCAGTGGCTTTATCTCTCAATAACAATAGTCTTTCTCACCTCATCTATTTGTATATATTAATAGGTAGAAGCTTAGCATCTTTTTTGCTGAAGAGTTCAATCTGATCTTTTGTTAATAAAAATAATGCTACTTCATGCAATATTTGTAAAACATTAAACCCAACCCCCTGAATTATACTGCTTTTATGTTACAGTCATAAAAATGTGACCCATATGATTATATACTGATTACAATAGAAGTGTTATGGCACACAGCATGTAGTCTGCTTCTAAAGATATTTTAATGAGAATACTGAAGAATAATGAATTATAAAGGCAATTGGATCTATCAAAAGTGCTTAATTTAAAAGTATTCCCCATAGTTATGGTTCAAGATGTTCAAGAGTGTTGATGCTCACAGCTAAATGAATTTATGATTCACCTGCATTAAATTGTTTAATTATTTAACTTTGACCATATGTACTGTTTAATGAGCCAAATGACTTTCAGAATAATTGGGTTGTTTTTTATTTTCAATACTTACTTAATTTCTAAAGCAGACAATCAAATATATTAGCTAATTTCTTCAATAAAGAGCCTAGCTTTAAGTTAGGTGGCCAATATGTTTTAGACAATTTCCCGATAATATTCAGAAGTCATGGGTCTTAATATTCTATAATTTATTATCCTAATAACATAATTACCTGATTTATGAAATCATAGATTTTTAAGTATTTGTATGTCATAGATTATTTATATAGAAGAATCACTGCAAACTTAATTTTTCATAATTTTTCATAATTTTACTCTCTTTATTAGTTCCACATAGCTATATAAATTTGATCTAAGTGTTTTAGAACATAAATGAAGATATGCAATATTTCAAGTAAAATATTAAAACAGAATCAATATATGTTATGTGAAGTAACCTAACAGTTAAAAGGAATATAGTCAAAAAAAATGAATATAGTCATTTAAACACCTTAAAAATAGCTACCTTTCACCAACGTGTTTCACTGGATTTAACAAACCCCACTATATCAAAAGACATAAAATGTACACGTATGGCTTTGAATATTTTATATCTATTTTCTTTGACAGCTAAATCTTACTAAATATTCTCATAAACAGTGAAGATTTTCCCCACTTTTTATCTTTTCTTCTCTTTGTGAACTTTTCAATAAGAAATATTCAGTGGAAGAGTACCTCAGTTTAATTCTTATTTTAAGCACGTCATGGGGAGTTTTATTCATGTTCCTGCATCCCCCATATGGGCCTATAAAGTCATGTGGCATTGTTCCTTGTTTGCATAGGCACATTAAAATGGGAAATAACTACACTCAAATAAATTCTTATCTAATATAGATTGGAACTCCCAAATCTTGTAGTGCAATGGGACCTTACACCCTGAACATTGGCATAATGACCTGCACAGGCCTCTCCATTCTCCATTCACCCCTGAACCAGGAAAGCTATCTATGAAGCACCCAAGATTTTTTACAACAACCTGGAAGCAATCTTCTACCAGGGAAGACCCTACTACTGCTCTGACATTGATCTACTCACAAGAGACTTCCCTTAACACTGAGAAGACTTAAGAACATCAACGACCTGCATAATGGACAAAACTTTCTGCATTGCCCTTTAATTGTAAGATGAAATGAGAGGACGCTCTGCACCATCCTAACTGCAATATAGGATATGCAGATTCCAGGATCTTTAATACAGAAACATGATATCAACAACAGAGACATCGTGGAAAATAAAAGTGTGTTGGCACTACAGACAACGACTTTGATTGGGCAATCTAGTGTGCCTGGAGCCTAGAGCTGGTCTTATGCCAGGAAACATCAGGGGTTTTGTCCCCTTGTATTTAGGCCGAGGATTTTCCTTTCCATGATCCCCATATTTTGGTGGGCCGATGCAAACAATTATTGCCACTCTAACGCCATTTTTACTGTGCTCCTTTGACTTTTATCCTTAAAAAGAAGCACTCACTTTTGAGGCTAACTTAAACTAATATGCATATGCATGGAAATGTAAAAAAAATACTATGCCTTCAATGTTTAAGGAGTTACGTAAGTTTTATGACTTTAGAATGCTTTATGTGCTGCTAAGAAATATGTATTACAATCTGGGGTCTTGAGGGACAAAGTAATTGTACATAGGTTCTTTTTTATTTTTCTTAATATTCTTTGGCTGAAAGTTCAATGTTAAGATATCAGGCTCTTTCTGTCTCTTCTCTGCCAACTCGGCTCCAACCAACAAGGAACCTCTTAGGACTCAGTGTCCGGTAAGATGGCCCCACTTGACCCACATGGGGTCAATCGAGCCAGGCAATTAAGCACCCAGAGACATTAAAGGAACAACAGCCAGTAGCTCATCCTCTTTCTCCTCTTCTCTGCCGACCCGGCTCTGAGCAACAAGGAACCTCTCAGGACCCCCACCCAAAAAGGCCATGCTTGCCTTGTAGCCCCTGAATTCCATTGCTGTACATTGTAGGAAGCAATCTAGAGCCAAAAAAAAAAAAAAGGAAATATTGTGTATTGCATTCTGGGGACTAGAGGAACAAAATAGTTGTGCATGAGTTCTGAGAATTCTGTTTATGAGTGATTGTCCTTCCACTGTAACTTCACCTTGTTCTCTCTCTTTGCATCTTTGTTCTCATAATTAAAAATAAAAAAATTATAAAAGAAATAAAAAGATATCAGCAAGGGGACTTGAAGTCTGTTTATGGTTGATCGTCCTTCCACTGTAACTTTACCTTGTCCTCTTTCTTTGCATCTTTTTTCTCATAATTAAAACTAAAAAAATAAAAAATAATAAAAAATAGGTACCTTTGCCAGAGAGAAAGCATGGAGGTAAGGCGGTTGCCTTGCATGCAGAAGGACAGTGGCTCAAATTCCAACATCTCGAGTCTGTCAGGAGTGATTTCTGAGCGTAGAGCCAGGAATACCCCTGAGCGCTGCCAGGTATGACCCAAAAACAAAAACAAACAAAAAATAGGTACCTGGGGCCAGGCGGTGGCGCTGGAGGTAAGGTGCCTGCCTTGCCTTGTGCTAACCTAGGACGGACCGTGGTTCGATCCCCCAGTTCCCCATATGGTCCCCCGTGCCTGCCAGGAGCGACTTCTGAGCGAATAGCCAGGAATAACCCCTGAGCGTCACCGGGTGTGGCCCAAAAACCAAAAAAAAAAAAAAAAAAAGGTACCTTTATTACATACAAGATATATTCTTTTTTTTGGGGGGGGGGTCACACCCGGCAGTGCTCAGTTACTCCTGGCTCCATGCTCAGAAATTGCTCCTGGCAAGCATGGGGGACCATATGGGATGCCGGGACTAGAACTGATGACCTTTTGCATGAAAGGCAAACGCCTTACCTCCATGCTATCTCCCGGGCCCCACAAGATATATTCTTACAACAAAATTCAAGCAAATAGGATTCAATGCATTATCAAGGTCATACACCACAACCAAGTAGGTTTAATCTCAGGAATATAAGGATGGTTTAATATCCATAAATCAATCAACATATTACACTACATCAACAAAAATAAAAATCATATGGTCATATCAATGGATGCAGAGAAAATATTCAATAAGGACCAACATCCATTCTTGATTAAAAAAAACTTTCATCAAGATGGGATGGGAAGGAATTTTTCTCAATATAGTCAAGGCCATCTACCACAAGCCAATGGCAAATATTATTCTCATTAGAGATAAACTAAAAGCTTTTCCTCTAAAATCTGGTACAAGAAAAGGCAGCCCTTTCTCACCCCTCCTATTCAACATATATTCAACATACTACTGAAAGTACTTGCCCTAGTGATAGGCAAGAAAAAGAATATCAAGGATATCCAGATTGGAAAGGAAGAAGTCAAGCTCTCACTATTTGTAGATGGCATGATACTATATTTAGAAAACCCTAAAGACTCTGCCAAAAAGCTTTTAGAAACAATAGATTCATATAGCAAAGTGGCAGGTTACAAAATTAGCATGCAAAAGAAATGGCCTTCTTATACACTAATAATGATAGAGAAGAAATGAACATTAAAAGGGCAATCCCATTCACATTAGTGCCACACAAACTCGAATATCTTGGAGCCAACTTAACTAAAGAGGTGAAGGACCTGTACAAAGAAAATCACAAAATACTGCTTCAAGAAATAAGAAAGAACACAGGAAATGGAGACACATACCCTGCTCGTGGATTGGCAGTATTAATATTATTAAAATGGCAATACTCCTCCAAAGCATTGTACAGATTTAATGCAATTCCTCTAAAGATACCCATGACACTCTTCAAAGAAGTGGATCAAACACTTCTAAAATTCACTTGGAAAAATAAACACTCACGAATAGTTAAAGTGATCCTTGGGAAAAAGAATATGAGAGGCATTACTTTCCCCAATTTAAAATTGTATTACAAAGCAATAGTTATTAAAACAGCATGGTATTGGGATAAAGACAGATGCTCATATCTGTGGAATAGACTTGAGTTTTTAGAGAATATTCCCCAGGCATACAATCAACTAATCTTTGATAAAGGGATAATAAATCCAAAAGGGAGCAAGGAAAGCCTCTTCAACAAGTGGTGTTGGCACAACTTGTTAGCCACTTGCAAAAAAGCAAATTCAGACCTCCATCTAACACCATGCACAAAGGTCAAATCCAAATGGATCAAAGACCTTGATATCAAGCCTGAAATCATAAGGTATATAGAACAACACATAGGTTAAAACACTTAATTGAGACTAAAGGCATCTTGAAGGAGGAAACAGCACTTTCCAAACAAGTAGAAGTAGAGATAAACAGATGGGACTATATAAAGCTGAGAAGCTTCTGCACCTCAATGGAAATAGTGCCTAGGATAAAAAAAAAAAAAACAGAATGGGAGAAACTATTCACCCAATTCCCATCAGATAAGAGACTAATATCCAAAACATACAAGGTAAGTGACATAAATTAACAAGAAAAAAATCTAATCCCATCAAAAAAAAATGGGGAAAGAAATGAACAGATGCTTTGTGAAAGAAAAAATACAAATGGCAAAAAGGCACTAAACAATGCTCCACACCAATAATCATCAGGAAGATGCAAATCAAAATAATAATGACATACCATTTCACACCACAAAGAATGGCACACATCACAAAGAATAAGAACAATCAGTGTTAGTGGGGATGTGGAGAAAAAGGAACTCTCATACATTGCTTGTGGGAATGTCATTTAATCCAGCCTTTATGGAAAGGAATATGGACAGTCCTCAAAAAGTTGGAAATTGAGCTCCCATATGATCCAGCTCTACAACTCCTAGGGATATACCCCAGGAATACAAAAATATAATTCAAAAATTTCTTACTCACATATATATTCATTGCAGCACTATTTACAATAGCCAGACACTGGAAACAACCAAGATGCCCTTCAACAAATGAATGGCTAAGAAACTATGGTACATAAACACAATAGAATATTATGCAGCCATAAGTAGAGAGGAAGTCATGGCATTTTCCTATACGTGGATGTATATGGAAACTATCCTATTTTCCGTAGTATAAAATGACCAAGCGTATATAATGACCCCCCCCCCAATTTTACAGTTAAAACATAGGTTATATTTGCTGTATAAGACGGAAAGTTCCTGTGCTGCAACTGGATGCACCACAGTGAGCCAATCACAACAAGCAAAGGTTCAAAGGTTATATTGTAACAGAATTGCTCTCTGACTCTGGCCAATCTGAGCAGGCTTTTACAGTGTAGATTCCGGTACAGAACATTGTATAATTTGCATGCATAGAAAGTCTGCTTGGATTGGCTGAGTTAGAGAGGCGGTCCGAGCAGCCTTGCAGTGATTGGTGCAGAACTGAGTTGGAAAATTCATTTCGTGGCAATATCCAGACTATTTTTGTTTAGCAGCTTATTAAAACGTTTTTTGGGATATACTGGGCATATAAGATGACCCCCAATTTTTGGTTGACTTTTTTTTTGTTTCATAAGTTGTCTTATATGCTGGGAAATATGGTATTATGCTGAGTGAAATAAGTCAGAGGGAGAGAGATAGATACAGAATAGTCTCATTGATCTGTTGGTTTTTGGTTTTGGGGGGTTTGGGGGGTACACCTGGTGACACTCAAGGGTTACTCCTGGCTATGCACTCAGAAATTGCTCCTGGTTTGGGGGACCATAAGGGATGCTGAGGGATTGAACCACATTCCATCCTAGGCTGGCATGTGCAATGCAGACGCCTTATGGCTTGCACCACCACTTCCATCCCTGATATATGGATTTTAATAAAAATTAAGGATATTGTTGAATAATTCCCAGAGACAATAGAGATAAGGGCCAGAAGGACCAGCTCACATATGAAGCTCATCACAAAGAATAGTGGTGCAGTTAGTGAAAGAACTACACTAACAACTATCATAACAATCTTAATGAGTGAGAGAAGTAGAATACCTGTCACAAATTCAGGCAAGGGTTGGGAAGAGGAGGCAGACATTGGTGGTGGGAATGTTGCACTGGTGAAAGGGGGTGTTCTGTTTATGACTGAAATCCAACATAATTGTGCTTGTAATCATGGTGCTTAAATAAAGATTTTATATATTAAAAAAAATTCATTGAAGTGGGGGCTGGAGCAGTAGCAGTGCTACTGCATGCTGCTGACCCAGGACGGACTTGGATTCAACCCCAGGATCCCATGTGGTCCCCCATACCAGGAGCAATTTTGGAGCACATAGCCAGGAGTAAATCCTGAGCTTCACTGGGTGTGGCCCAAAAAAAGTCATTGAAGTGAAAATGAAAATTTTAGATGATTACTTCAGACTTTTAGTAAGTCCATAAATATAAAACAAGAGTCATTTATAAAATTATTAAAATGAATTCTGACTAAAATAAACTCACTATTAACTTACATCAGTCATTACTGTACAAATAAGATGCAAAATAAAATGCATTTTTGTAGCTTACATTGGATTCCATTCAGACCCACATGGCCAGTTGCTTTTATGGAAGTTGGAATCAATTTACCCGGGCTGAGTACAAGGCACAGAACTGCATCAGACAAGCAGTATGCAGTGGTCGGCAACCTGTGGCTGGTGAGCCACATTTTGCTCTTTACACTTTTAATTTGGCTCTTCTGTGTGCCGGGCAGCCACTCCAGGAGTCAGGACTCAGCTTCTCGCCTCTGTCAGTGTGGCCCTGTGTGGCTCTCAAAATAAATTTCAATCATGGTTTTGGCGAGATTTGTCTCAGTTGAAAACAAAGGTTGCCGACCACTGGTAGTGGAAAGGAGGCCTTTAACTGTTTCTCATAAAGGCTCTTTAGAATCTACTGAATAGCCCCTGAGAACTGCTGGGTGTGACTCAAAAACCAAAAACCAAAAAAAA